>VZSE01011300.1:58627-156156 GCA_013398275.1 Promerops cafer
AAAAAAAAAAAAAAAAAAAAAAAAAAGGTTTATTGAAATTGAAATAAAACATCTCACTGTGTTAAATAAAAAAATCTGTATGTCTAATCTGTTGTGTTGGTTCTAATTCAGGTAGATAATGCTTTAGAGGAGAGCCATCTACAACCACTGTGAGTTGTCCATAGGAAAAACATGTTTCCCCTTACCAGTTTTTATTCCAGCTAGTGTAATTATTCAGGATAGCATTCACAGAAACATCTAATCTATTTCTGAATCCCAATAAGACTTTTGGTTCACTAGTATAATTTTGAAAACTACTGCAGATTAATTACGAGTTGCCAGTAAATATATTTCCCCTATCGGTTGGCAATTCTTATCATCACTGTAATTTCATTGCAACAGCCAACGGCTCCACTATTAAAAAAATTGTGCCAGGAATAACCTCATATCCAGTGTAAATATATTGATATTTCTGGGGATTTGTTTTTCATATCTTTAAAGAAATTAATCAAGAGCTATCCTGTGATTCGCCATACAACTGATTTAGCAGTAGGATCTTTTTGTTCTCGGTTTTGTAGCAACACTGAATCTGGTTTTGGCCTCTAAATTACATGGTTTTTTTCACTTTTATTATTATATTCCATTTCATTCCAGCCCATTGGACAATTCAGTTTTCCTTCTGATCTCTTTTATATTGATGGCACTTACCTACTCAGTCACTGCAGCCCGACAGGTGTATATCTGTGCTTGTTGCCAAGGGCTCACGGTCCATCCTGGTGGCATTTTAGAGACTTTACTTGACTAGCTCACACTTGGGCTCATTGGAGTGAATATCCTTTGATGATTGGAATATGTTATGGGCTTCTGGAGGACCGCTCCTCATTTATTTGCCTCTGAGGGGAGTCCCGTGTGTGCTATGAGATTGCTCTTTGGGATGACCTGAAGTGTGGTACACGAGGCCAACCTGGAGATTTATTTCAAAGGAACACTACCAGCCTGGAAAAAACATTTTGCTCAGCCACACCCTCAGTGACTTTTGAGAATTTTATCAGCAGAAATGTATATTTTTCATAGATCTGATAATAAATGCCATCTGGTAAGATTAGTTTCATGTCATCCTTTAAAAACTTGGTAAAAATTTTAGGTAAAGACAATATTTACCTTGGTTAGCAATGATCTGCTTTTTAATTCAGTCACCACAGGAGAAAAATATTCCTGTGTTTCTACCTACTTATCTTGATTGGCTGGAGGTTTACAATATTTGTCCAATGTCATTCTGAAAACAGTGAGCCAGAACTGTTATCCAAGATGAGAGTATAATGTTACTATGGGGACTCAATGCAATATACTATTTTCAGTAATAACCTGTATAGTTTCCATAGTATAGTCACAAAAGTTCATTTTTGAGTCTGTTAAACATGTATTTTCCCTGATATGCTTTCATAAATGCTATTTTGATATCACCATACAGAATCACTTCACCTAACTCTTTCCAGGGTGCAATTTTTTAGCACTTTCCAGAAATAATTATAAATTTAGTCATGTTTTATTCCACCTTAAAAGAATGTTGCTCCAGTTATTGTTGTGATTACTGTCTTACTGCAATCACTAGTTTTTCAATGTTCTTCATTGATTCAAATAAAAATATGTGAATGAAAAATATGAAGATCGCCTTCTATCACACAGAGGGCACAACACAGTTAAACTCATCTGGCACCCGTGGAGAATTCATTATCATTTTAACATCAGGAAGCACTCTGATATATGATGTGAGCATATTGTGTTACCTCCAGCAAACAAGTGTTCTTTATTATCTCTTTATGAGGACTAGGAAGAGAATTAGATTTATGACTTTATTACATGGCATCACCCTTTGATTCTTGCGTAGAGGAGTCAGATGAATACAATAGATTAGGAGGGGTTAGGAATTAATAAAATGGACATTAGATTCTCATTAAACTATACTGTGTAAATCCTTATGCCTTATAACTAACACTGAAATGGAGGGCTCTTGTTTAGTGTCACAGAAAACAGTCCCGATTATTCTCTAAGGAAGAAACTACACCTGTTTCTTTTCCACTGAATTTTTGAATGAATGCTTTTATTCTTATGGCATTGTTACCTGTCTCACTGTTATCTAAGACGGACAGGTTTTTGCAAGGTTTTTCATGCTTTATCTTACTATCTCATTTTACTCTGCACTTTCTGTTTGCAGGTAGGACAGGTTAGGGCATTTCTGGAAGTCATTAACAGCTCTCTGATATTTGCAGTTTCACCTAAATCTCAAACTGCCAGGGGACGGATGGGCCTCAACTGATCGTGCAACTCACCCTCACTTCGTAATATCACAGTGATTCAGACGAATTGTGATTTTGGACAGCATTAATAGACCAATGGTTTTCAGAAACATAACAGGCTGTAGCTTCTAATATCCATTCTGCTAAGGAAGCCCTGTGAATCTACGGAATACCTCTCTGTGATTTTCTGTCTGTATTTACTCTTGTCATCTTTCAAGCATCCAGTGTCCTGGTGATTGCCTGTGAATGAACACACCATTTGCAGAAATCAAAATCTCTTCCTGAAAAGAGAAGAGAGCAGAAAGTTTTCTTGATATGTATTATTGGTAAGTCATTTATTCAGCTTCTATTCTGTTGCTACAGGTAGTCTTGGGTCCTTTTTAATGACTGTGTTTTTATAATAGTCAGTTACTTTCTCCTTAGAGATCTGCAGATCTTAATTAGTTCGTGTTACAAGCAGCTTTCCAGACCTAAGGCAGATGGGAAAAATGTATCCCTGAGCCCTTCTATGTCTTACTGACTTCCAAAACATATTGAAAGGTTTATTTTTGCAAATTAAATTATTTAATTGGAACCATGTGCTAGATCATACATGCATAAGAATTTACAGACATGGTCATATATGTATATACGCACAATGTCTGTTATTAAATCTGAAAGCTGATCTACTTCAGAATATTCTGCTTTTGTTGCTCATCAGAGAAAAACAGCAGGGGGCAAAGGGAGTGGGGAGAGGAAGATACGTGTGTCCAAAATTATGGGCTGCCTTTATTTGTTCCTGCCTGGGTGGAAGTAAGCACAATATAAATTATTAAAGCAGAAACTCATAAAGTGTGAAATTTATTAATGAGATTAAAGAACCTTAAAAGTATTCTAGCATCCTAAGTCCGAGTCTGGGACTGTGCAGCCTAAAATATTACCAAACCAAGTCTTGAAGAACTCCGGCTGCTATGTTATTGAATTTTCTGACTTTTAAAAACCAGGTGACATCTCTGATTTTATCATTTTTGAAGAACCTGAGAAAAATTAAAAGGTTAGTGCACTGAATCAGGAAGAGTTCTGTTGCTGGCAACAGACTTGGAAAGTGTATTGCAAACATATTTCTGTTCTTATCACACACTGTTGAAGATGGAGTGAAGCCCTTTGCTCATATGGGGGCATATATAAGTAGAGGAAATAGATAAACAGCAATATGTTTATTGACGTAAACGAGTGATTTAGCAAAATTTGATAGTAAAGGTGACTGTGGTTTAAGAAAATTTGATGGTGAGGTACATTTGATTATTTACTGAAGAGACTGGGTCAGGCAAAACTGTCTGGGGGACCCTCCTGATGAGTTCAAGAAGGGTCCCTTGGTGTTCTAAGCTCCTTCTCAGAGGGGAGTTTAGGTACAGCTAGATCCAGAATTGATCTAGCCCCCTCCTTCCTGCATACAGTTTATGTCTAAAGGATTATATGTACACAACAAGTCCTTTTGTATCACCTTAGCTAATATTTCGAAGACGATTGGCATCTCTTACCAAGAACCTGTTGTGGCAAAGAATCTCTCAAGGTCAAGAAGTAACCTTCAGAAGCATCCCTACTCACAGGGAGATCTTGGTGTGCAGCCATGCAGGAGAGTTCAACAGGCCCTGGGATGTCCTCTATTTATGGAGTAAGGTCATCACCTGTCTAAGGACGTCCCAGACTTCCAGTTGTATTTGCATGCCAGCAAGATATCTGGGTCACTGTTCCTGAGAGAGTCCTTATCTGCCTTGTTGCCTTCCATCCCTGAAGTCCAGAGTAAGCTGAAGTCATCACAAACCTCACTGGTGGTTAGGGCATGAGCAGGGGAGGAGCAAAACCATCACACACATGATTAACAAAAAGCAAAAAAAAAAACCTATGAAGACGTGACCTTCTTAAGATTTGGTATAAAACATCATTAAGATACATGTTTCCAAATTCTTCATGTGACAAGAAAGTACCTGTGTACTGGCCAGAAAGGGGAAAGGGCCACTGGACTTCCCAACACTGTTTTGCAGCCTCTTTGAGTCAGATCTCTGAGAAGATCAGTGGCTGAGACTCTTTACAGAGTGAATAATTATCAACATAAGCAGTAAATTCCATGCAATCACACTAGTTTCCCTTCCCTTCCTTGATATCAGGAATGCATATCACAGTAAAGAAACACTGTAACTTTTAGATGTGTTGATACCAGTCTTTGCAAGCCTATGTAGGTGTTGGCAGCTTGAAAGGCATTTTAATGCATTATAAGAAAAAACAATGCATTGCAAAATAAAAACTAGAATTTATTTAAAAGATAGACACATAAGCTTCAGGCATAGTCCTTGCTTTTCAAATGCAGATAAAAAGTATCTCATGGGGATAAGGTATAAGCTTTGCCAGAAACAGGACAGGTATGAGGCTTGCAAACCTTCCTGACATGATCCTAGCCTGGATCATGGCTATAAACTTAGTTTGGGAAAAAGAAGACTTCTTTCCTCTGAACCTAACAAATTATTAATTAGCCACAGATAACCTCATTTGCAAGGATATTTTTTCACATTTGCTTTTGATGATATCAACACTTTCAAGTACTTTCACCCAGGTGCCAGGAGAAGCAATGTGTGAGTACTCCTGGCAAACACATACAGAGATCACGTAGTCCAGCTGACATTAATTTTCCAGTTAGTACCTGCAGAAAAGAAAATCTGCCTTGCATTCAGGTTCGATTTCCTTATGTTATCTATTTAAGAAAAGCTTTTGTATTTAATAAAATATAGATTTAGAATAAAGAAACATGCAGTGGGAGACAGAAAGGATTTGTGTTACTTAAAACGTGAGCACAGTGAGATGTGAAGAGAATACTGGCTTCCTTCAGGTGAAAAATTCAATTTGCTGAAGCTGACAGATTCTCTGTAGCTACTTAAGATCATCCAGGCTAAATACTATGACAAGGATGATGGATCATTTCTAGGTGTTCAGAAAGCTCAGCCATAACCTGCAAAAATATTTACCTGAATGTCCTCCTAAGGAGCCCAGGGCCTGGTTTACTGAAGTGCTTTGCTTTTATTGCCTGCAGATTACTTTCTTTCTGAATGAGTGTCTGCTAGGATAAAGATGTAAGTTGTAAGTCACTTTAAAGCTGCAGACATTTGGAGGACAAACATGGTCATGTTGTCATCACCTTTCCTCATTTTTCCCCTTAAGGTAGTGTAGTCTTTCTTTTCTCTTGCATTTTCAAGGTTGTAGAAGCAAATGATGCCACAAAGGAGTAAAACTTATTTAACTTTTAAAACTGGCTTCTCTGTGATGAAACTCTGCCACAGAACTTGCAGAAATTGAATGAAAATGGTTTTGAAAGACTTATACTTCTTGTCAAAAACCACACTCTTGAATGAATTCTGAGTAAGTTTGGTATAGTGGAAAGACAAAAATATCACCATCTGACAGAACTAACTACATGCCATTTTGGAGAATGGATAAATTGTATAGACAAGGATTCTTCTCATTTTTCTCTTTGTAGGACAGAACCTGTTGCAGAAATGTGTTCTGGCCCCCTCCTTCCTGCATACAACTGCTTGAAATGTTTATTTTTAAATTTTTGGAGCTGGCCAGAAGAGTTAAAATGGCAGTATCTCTTCATAAAGGTGTTGGCTTCTCCATATCTGTTCATCATTTAGCATCTGCTCTATTTAAAAGAAAGTATCCCCAGAATACAAAGCCAGCTGAAGTGACCTATTTGTTTTAATGCCTCTCTAAAAGTAGGAAAAAACCTTAATAACTAAACATAGTGATAATGTGAGTGTGATAAGCAAGAGTCTATAGATTAAATATTAAAGACCCTTTAGTTGTTTCATATATGCTGCTAACTTATAAGGGGAAATGTTTTATTACCTAGGAACATTGGGTACATTGGGAACTTTACAAAGGTGAAAGAAGCCTCAGTATCTGTGTTTTGTACAATAAGGTTTACATCTGTGTTGGGTACAGGTCTTCATGTAGTCAGCCGTATCTCTTGCAAATCCAGTAGCTGATACTACAACTGATTCATCTATCTTAAAATGACATTCAGTTTCCAGTAGAATTGCAGAAAATGTCAGTTTCTGGACTTCTGCCTAATAACATGGGAAAAGCTGAACAGTATCAGAAAAGGCAATACCAACAGGACTAGCAGGATGGAGACCCTGAAATTATCGTAAAGTTTCCACTTAATCTTGTCTCTCTGTCTGAATCAGCATAGTTCAATTTACAATAAATTCCTTCAGGATTCTTTTGTTACACAAGGCTGTGGGTATCATCCTAAAGCTCAGAATGTAGTACATGCCTTTTTCAGTGTGAAGGAACCATCTGTTTTTTCTCCTACTCAAGTAATACTGACAAAGGACATATATAACTGCTGCAATGTTATCTTAAAGGAAAACAACATTTGCTTTCTCCAAGGAACATAAATAACATATTGAAAAGTATATGAACATCCACAGCGTATAAGTGGCTGGATATAGCAGAATTTAATTAGGTTAACAAAATTTCAATGTTCTACTGGTCAGAATTGAGGTTTATATTTCTTTTTCTCTTAGCCCTGTCACCTTTCTGTGTTTCCCATCGCAGTGAAAGGTTGGCTTTAACAGATAAGAAAATGAGAGGGAAACATTTGCCCAGCAGATTGTCTAAATCCTTCCTGTTTCAGACACTTGCCATTCCAATTTTTGTGCTTAAATTGACTGTCTTTTCCTTCTGACTCTGTCCATCATTTTCAAACTGTGGATGTTTTCAGTAGGAACAGCAGCATCCTTAGTTGCTGATGGGGAAGGAAGGATTTAACAGGTACTTAAGGCAATGCAACAATATCAGCAGCATGGCATAAAACTCAGAGCACTGTGTCTGGTGCACTCCTTCTTGCAGTAAAGCCTTTCCATTGCAAGAATGGCTGAGTTAATTTATTTTCCATGTCATTCTACCTCTGTTCCAGAATCTCTGCTTATCCTTCATAGCCTGCACCTTACAATAGTGATACCACAAGCCTCAGGCTACAGATATCCTTGTAAAGGTGCCACCAAATACAGTGCATGCTTGAAAACATAGTAATTCCTGTTAAAGATCTCTTTGTAGAATCCCAAATATAAGTTCTGTTTGCTTTTGGAGGAATAAGCATAGGAAGAAATTTGGCTTTGTAGCACTTTCAGAAAGTTAAATTGTTTCTGTAGGGTTCATAGAATTGTATTACTATGAGCACTCATAAATTAAGAGCTGATGCTATTGGAAACATTTCTAAAGCAATGACAAAAAAAACCCCAAAACATCTTATGTGTAAACAACAGGACGTTGCTCACATTTCATATTAAAAGGACAGAAGTCCTTTCAGTTAATTTTCTCCTGTTTTGCTTGGTTTAAATGTCGTATGTAGGATGGAAAATGATCTGCTTAGTGTTTAGGCCCCTTACCTCCCTGGCACTGTCTGATTTCCTGAAAGAAAAACCCAACTCACAACTCGATAATAGCTATGAGGAAGGTGGCTGCAGAACAGTTTCTCTCCTCCAGAAAAAACCTTGGCAATGCAGGGCAGGGTCTGGAATCTGACTTCAATTTCATCACGAAGCCTTAATTATAAATATAAAAGAGATTGAACAGGAAAAAAAATAAATTACAGGATTGTTTGGAGTGTGACCACAGCTCTGGATATACATCAGGATGCAGAAGGAGGCTGGTCCCTTCAGTAGTTGTTTTCCTATTTGGTGGATTTCTCCTTGCTTCCTCCTAATAAACGTGCAATGTATTTATTCTCCTTCACTCCTTTGATTAAAGTAAGACAATAGTAAAATATTGAATAAGTGTGAAAGTAAGAGAAATAAGTGATAAAAACATCAAAATGGAGTAACTGTAAAGTAGAAGGTTTTGTGAAATGCTTATTTTGAAAAAGAATGGAGGTGAATTTCTGGGTTTGGTTCCATACAAAGCTATTAAATAAAGGGATACTTAGCATTTTTTTTCTTTTATTTCCTTTTTTGCCTGGGCACAGAAGCTGCACTTCTCTGGTCTCTCACATCTTCTTCATTCAGCCAGGTTCAATACACATTTTTCTACAAATGTCGCAGCAGGTAACAAATGGAGCTGGACATGAAGTTCTGCAGCAGCCAGCCAAGAAGTGAGACACTGGTTGTGTGGGGAGACTGCCAGGGAAAATGGAGGGAAAATTGCCAGACAGGATCAGAAGTATATGGAAAAGTGAACAGAGTGATCAACTGCAGAAAACGTCCATTTTTCCCCCTTAAAGTTAAGCAGCGTTCCTCAAGAGGGAAAGCAGGCAACTGAGACAAAAAGGAAGGTAGGATAGTCCTCCTGCCAGTCCTTGTAAGCCAGAAGCTTGAGAAACATTGGGGATAACTACTCTGTGAAGAACTACATCTCTCCCACCCAATAAGCCTGGGGAATCAGCAGTACCACAGAGTATTGCAGAAGCTTAGCCTGAAAAAAATCAGCATCAGGAGATGATTTCAAGTCTAGAGATAGCAGAAGTGCCCGAGGTCTTGGCTGCCCTAGATTATGAACCAAGTAGGAGTCTGGTGACAAGAAACTGCACAGGTTGCTGAGCAAGCAAGAAAGCTGTCAGAGGAGTGACTCTCCACAGGAGAGGTACAAGTTGGCCCAGAACAAAGCTAAAGGGGCTCTGTCAAAGACAGTGACACAGTAGAGAGTTGGAAATTGTGTATTTTGGGAAGTGGGGGGTTGAGGACTGCTGGAAAGAGTCCTGGAAAGCGGTAGGTGCCAAAGAACTGTCTGCTGTAAACATATTGCCAATTGTCATGGTTTGATTGAAAATCTTGCACTATTTGGAGACTAATTTTCTTGCTCTTTGTGGGAATAGATGTTCTCACTGGAGGGGAAAACAAACCCTAGAAAATCCCTTCATTCCTTACCCTCAGTCCTACCAAAACTGTGAATGTCGTTTGAGCATATTGTGCATACTCACAAGAGAGAAAATTATGGAAAAAAGCTTATATTTTTAAATTTAAGAAATAATTTGTAAAATATCTGAATTCTTTTGAGGGGAGACTCTTGATTTTTTTTAACTTCATTTTGATGACCTGGAGAGATTTGAGGTAGCTATAAAAGGTCATGGGAGGTTAGCTCCTTGTGGAAACAAGGAGCTCCTTGTAGAGCCATATGCACCCAAAGAAAACATAAATGTTCATCTGATGTGGAACAAGTTATAGGTATCCCAGCAGTGAGTCTGAATCTGTCTTGTGGCTGCATGTGGAGCTGGAAGTGGGTGAATGAATTTATATCATCTTAATTAACCACATGATTACAGATGTATCTGGATAGATTCCTACTGTAATAACTTTTTTTTTTGTGCTGTTTTTCTTCAGTGTTCTTACAAGAGAACATAAAAGAGCAGAAAAGAAGAGAAATTTAATTTCAAAGTGAAGTTTCTGTAGTTTTTGTGTAGAGATGGGGAGAAAAAAGTGATGTTTTTTTCAGAATTGGATTTCAGAATGATCTGCTTCCTTCCTCCGAAGTGACTGATGGCAGGGTTTGGCAGGAATGGAGACCTGTACTAAGAACCATTTAATTCAGTGGGTGTCAGATCAAAACACAGAGCAGAAGAACAGAAGAGAGCGAAAGGAGAAAATTTCCTAGATGTGTAAGGTATTCTCATTCTCTTTCTTTGTCTTCTTGATCACTAATTTATTAAACCTCTTTTTGCAACAAAGCAATTTCAAAAGGGGATATTTGACTTGTGAGATAGGAAAAGGGAAAAGTATTTTTCTCCCAGGTGTAAGGATTGTTTACGTAACTCAGCAGAAGTATTTAAGTAGCTACAGACCCTTCACTCACCAGTGTTTCAAATAAGGTGTCACAATACTTGATTTAACACTGCCTGGTATGCAGGAACCTGTAGGAACCCTATGGACTCATATGCCTATGACATTTTACAGGATATATTCTGCCTGGGACCAGCTGCGTGACCCTTGGAGGCTGCCATAATGCATTCTTGATGCACACACCAGCTGTATACAAGCACACCAGCCTGCAAAGGGCCCCATCCTGAGGAAACAAGAGAGTCTGTTCTCCTTCTCTCCTAGCTCACAAGACAAATGACTGCATAAGCTGGTGCTGGTGGCTGGAGGCTGAGACAAATGAAGTAAGAACTCCTAAATAGATGCATTCACTGGCATTTTCGTCTACAGTGCCCTGAAATCTGGCTGTTCTTTATACTTGAGAGATACGAAGGCTCCTAAGCAACTGCTGCTTGATGGCTAAATATACATTTTTACCCACAGGGATTGCCATCCCCCCTTGCAGGCTGGAGCAGAGCCTTTAAACGCCCCGTGGACAGAGAAAAAAACACCACACAGACACATCACATAGATTATATAAATAGTTGAGAGACCCTGGGGCAGAGAGGATAATGTACATGCTGGCTCTTGGGACAGCCATCACTGGAAAGAATGGTTCTTATGGAAGAAGATACAGGATAAGTACACTTGTGTTTTGATTTTCCCTGCAAATATAAAACTCAAGAAAACACCATTTACAGAAGGAGTCTACTGTCATCATTTGGGGAGTGTAACAGCAAACACAGCCCAAAGTGGGGCACAGAATGGAGGCTGCTTTCCTCCGTGGCAGACCCCTGTGGGGCTCACAGGTTCTTGCAGGACCCAGAGACAACACCCCCACCTCAGGGTGGTGTTCCCTGCAGTCACCTACTCGAGGCTGATTGTCCTGCAGGCTGCAGAACAAAAGTCATAAGAAAGACAGCAAAGCCTAATTATTATTTGTAAATGAATGGAAAATTGAAAGATCAGAAGGAAGAATGCTTTCACCAATTAAAAAGGACAGTAGTTTTCGGTTAAGCGTATGCGTACCTTTGGCATCTTGTTCTCATGACTAAGGTAAGTGAGCAATTCTGGTAAGATCCTAAAATCCTCAGAGGAGAAAGCAGCTTCAGCCTGTCAGTTAAGGCAGAATTCTGTTTAAAAGGCCATATTAGCAATCTGGGTAAGGAGCAATACAAATAGCTGACTTGACAGCGTATTGACCAGCTGTTCCCATGGCAAATTGCCTTTCTGTCTTTTAGGAATGGAGCCACTGGGTTCCTTTCTCAAAGGCTCCCTCTCACTGCTGTTCTTCAGTGTTTGTATGGAGTTCTCAAGCTGTCACCTTATAGCTAAAGTGGATGTACACACTGATCTGCTATCTAATTGGTGACCCTCTTTACCAATTTTCCTAACTCTGACTAGGCAGCATCCACAGCATTCTGACTGCTGATCTCAAGCAACAAGAAAAAATGTTTTATTCCTCTATTACTCTGTGTTTTCTCAAACAAATGAATATTTTGTACCACTGCTGCAATCTCTTTGAACATGAGGTTTTAAGTGACTCAGACACTAAGATTTATGCTGATAAGACAAAGACTTGGGGCTATACTTTTGTTATTCACAGCAGAGGCCAGAGATCTGTTCTTAGCCCATGGAAGGGTGTTTGATGTGCAAGTGCTACAGCAGAACTGCAATGGCATGTTTTCTATTTTATCAGCACTTTTTATCAGAAGCTTTTCTACATTATTGAGCCTCTGGGAACACAGCTGGAATTTAGAGACATTCCACTGGGAATGTGCTTACAGATCTGATGTCATACAAGCAAAATTGCCTGTTTGTGGGTAAAGCCAAATTTACAGGGTTCACTCTAGTTTTTTAAGGCTGCAAGGAGAGACAGGAACCTAAATACTTAAAAAATTAGATCTTGGTTACATTTTACTGTTTAAGCTGTGCTCTGGATTTGAACATAAGCTCTGCAAGAGCAGGTGTGAAGATTTACTCTGAGTCTTTAGCCAGAGTAAATAGTAAAGGCAGAATTGATGACATTTCTAGTCTTGTGCAAGAATTTGTTAGGTCCATTCCTGACCAATATTACAGGCTGGTGCAGCCATCTAGGCAAGAATATGGTCTTATGTTTTTATGCTCACAGAAAAGGTAGCATGAGCTTGGTGCAGTTCACATACATTCAAATATTGTGCATGAAGAACATAAAATTGTCACACACATGCTGGTTGTTATTGTGCTGGGAAGATATGTTTCTTTCCTGGCCAGCTCTATGAAATTTCCCAAAGCCAGAAAACTCCTTTGTTTTGTGCTGAGAAAAGTTTGCTTTCTCTTTTTGTCTTTTATACATATGAATTAAAAAATTCTTTTATGTCTGATTAAAGAAACAGAAAGTGGAGAAAACACTGGTTAGTTTGCCAATGTTTTTGTTTCCTGCAGGGCTATATTGTTTTTTCAGGTAATTAGAGGAGGCAAAATTCAATGCGGAGAAGAAAGCATCATGAGACAGCTCCCCTGCTCTCCCTCCTGCCCATACAGCACAAGCTGTTCCTTTTTTGGGCATCTTCATTTTGTGTTCTGTGTATTTGTTTAATTTTGTTCCATTCCTCTTTCTTTCTTCTGAGTGAAAAATTTTATTTGGTGAGTAACACTATATAGTATTTAACTGTGAGCAGTATCAGCTGCCAGAGGCGTCTCAGGCTGTAAGATCCACAAATAGTAATGAAGTGATATAGAACTGAGAGAGAGGGGTAAAGGCACTTTTTAAATTGAACTTCATAGGGGAAAAAAAAGTATAAAGAGGCAAGAAAAATTAATACACTAAAGTTATAACAGAGGAAGCACTGATATCTTCTGTCTGGTGGCCAATGAGAGGACTCAAGGAAACAGCATGAAGCTGAGCTGGGTGTGGTTTAGGTTAGATATCAGGAAAGGGTTTTTCACCCAGAGGGTGGTCAAGCACTGGAACAGACCCTCCAGGGCAGTGGGGACAGCATCAAGTCTGGCAGAGTTCAAGAAGTGTTTGGACAATGCTCTCAGGCACAGGGTGTGACTCTTGGGGTGTCCTGTGCAGGGCCAGGAGTTGGACTCAAAGATCCTGATGGGTCCCTTCCAACCCAGCATATGCTATGGTTCTATGGTTCTATGACAAGAGGAAATGGTTTCAAGCTGTGCCAGGGGAAATTTAGATTAAATATTAAGAAAAAATTTGTTCACTGAGAGGCTTGTCAAGAATTGAGACAGACTGCCCAGAGAACTAGTGGAGTCACCAGTCTTGAAGAAATGTAAAAGACATATAAATGTGGCACTTGGGAACTTGGTTTAGGGATGGAATGGGCAATGCTGATTTAATGGTTTGACTTGATGACTTCAGAAGCCGTTTCCAATCTAAATGATTCTATGCGTCTACGAGGTGGTATAAAGAACACTGGCATTTGCTGGCTTGCAGCTGAGGCTCCCTATTGCTTCTGATATTAGCTTATTCTTGATAACATACTTATTAAAAAATGAAAAGCACCATGCTGAGGCAGAATTTTAAAGAAAGCTGGAAGGTTTGTAAAGCGCTGGATGGATTTTTGCCACTCAAGTTACGTGTGGGTAACAGTAGACAGTGGGTAGTGTGCAGCAATGGACTTTTCACATAAATGAATACTGTACCAGAATGTTGATTAGTGGGAGTACTACTCCCATTAAGCAGTAGGAACAGTTTCTTGCTGTTTTTGGGCAAAAAGGTTTTATGTAATTAGAGTTCTAATTAGAAATGCCAGACCTAATGTTCTATTGCCTACTTTGGTTTGAGGGCTATAGGAAAATATTAACTTCTGACAGAAGTTTGCACCAATTACTTGTGAAAAGATTTGGATGGAAAGCAGAGCCTCAATCTTTTAGTAAAATTAAAAGCAATTAAAAGAAAAAGCAAACAATTATGCTATTAATTTCTCTCAATGATCTGTGCCATTACTGTATTGTTATCACTGACAACATCCTCTTATTAGCAGCATTCAGACTGACATTTATTTATTCTATCATCCCTGAACATAGCTCTGTCATAAGAATGCTGAAATGTGGGAATAAGCCATATTATAATGATGAAAGTTGGATCCCAACTGACCAATATTTCTGTCTGTCTTTTTGTAGATGATCCAAAGTGGTTAGTAAAGAGATTTGGATGTTACTTTTCTGGGCAAACATTCATAAATTTGCCATTTCTTCTTGAATCAGTATCTCCTGCTGATGGTTACAGAAGTTAGTTAACACATGTTGTCATACAGAACTACTGTGACTTAGTCGGGCAGTGGAGAGTGAAACCTTTTCCTTTCCCTTCCACATAAACACCCAGACATACATTAGCTATGCTTGAAACACACTTGAAAGTGAGGTTAAGTTGCCCAATGCCTCTTTACATTTAATAATTCAAAGAAAAAAAGAATCTCTGTAGTAAGTGAACCAGCACACCTAAAACACCTCTAACCTTCTGGAGGAGCATATTTCTCTCTGCTCATAAGGAAGGGAACCCTGGGAAATTACTCTCCATAATTAGGCAGTGTGGGAATTAAAAACTAATTACAAGTCAGAGCCTATGTGATAATCTAACCACTGAGAATAGCACTGGGGCAAGAATTCTGTCCACCTAACACACTGGGTTTATCCACCTGCGAGAGCAGTGAGAGAGTAGTGATATACTGTATTTAGGTCATAGTACTGCATTTTTTACTAGAACTTAGATTGACCTGTACTGCTATGGTGACAGTGGAAGGACATTTCTCTAGCTGTGACCTGCATCTTCCATTGCTACATCTAGTTATGCCTCTATTGAAAAGTGCAGTATTAATTAGCTATAGATGTTTGATTATTAGGGTACAACCTTAAGCTATAAGCCAATATACATAAGGCCAATATTTGTCTTAAACCTATACACTAAATTCAGTAATGAAATTAATTTTGGAAATTTTATTTGACCAATTCTTGGAGTTCTTTCCTCCAATAGCAGCATACTACTGTTCTAAAAATTAGTCCTGAAAGGTAAGCCTTGCACAAGTCTTTCCACAAGAAAATTTTCCAGCCCTTTTCTCCTCCTAAGAGGCAAGGATGTGGGACATAGATACAACCACGTTTTGTCCTTAGTTCAAGTAAATCTTTAAAATTGCTGATGTTGAAACATGACCTGTTCACCTGCAGAGGTACTTCACAGGTTGCAAATCTTTTTCAGCTTCATATCATTACAGAGTGTAATGTGTATATTAATTACTGAATGCAAACATGGTTGTCTAGGAGGTTGCATGAAGAGCTGGGGGCCTCTTAGGCACATCCTGGGGTGAGCACCTCGCCTCAGATGAAGCAGCAGTTGAATTCACCAGGCTGTCTTTGGTTTAATTTTTCTGCTTTATCAAATTGACATTCATTGTAATGCTGGACTTTGCTGAGAACAGTAAATGATCCCCACGGAGGAAAGAAATCAGAACAAAAGACTGGTATCTGAGCTGTCTTACTACATATGCAGAAGATTTAATGTCTTTATTTTTATTACCAGTATGGTTGCTTGAGGTGAGTTTAATTTTCCATCTAGTACTTTTTTGGCACAGTACCACTTGCAGAAGTGAAATGACATATCCATCTATCTTTTTAGTTCCTGGGTGATAGAAGTACAATAAAAAAAGCGAATCTTAAGTTAGTTTTCTGTCATGAACAGAAATAAATCATAACTAAATCTTAATTCCTCCTTCTCCTCCTGCCAAAAGGAGGAGAAGGAGAAATTCTGTCTCTCCTGTACTCAAACAAACACTTCTTACAGGCTTCCTGCTGGTTTTAAAAAAATATTCCACTTTCTTTTCCCTGTTTTTCAGCTTTTATCTTTAAAATCTTTTTATTGCAGTGAGGTACACTAGCTGTTTCATAATATATTATTTTACTATAAAATATTGACTTGGAAAAGAAATACCCAGAGAAATACTCAAGCTTATGGTAGGCAGATATTCACCTGGTTAGCCATTGTCAATAAAAAGTAGGCTAATCCAAATTAAATTCTGTTTGTATCTATGTGTTTAGACCCAAAGCGGAGTTTAAAACCTGATTTTCCTTTCCATCACTTGTTGTTATACAATAGTTCAGACATTTCAATGCTTCTCTGAGCTGGCATCCTTAATAGAGTGCATGAGAGTTTGCAGATTCTCATGTCAGTCAAACCATTAACTGCTGAGATGCCTTTAGAAATCCCACATTTCATAATATTTCCTTTGTTGACTGCCCCGGTGACAGAAACTTATTAAACAAATACTGAATAATCTTATTTATATGCAGGTTTTTCTATATGTGGAGATACTGGCATTTATGAAGAAGAGTAACTCCCAAACATTTATTCATCTATCCAAAGCTTTTTTTACAAGTATTTGCCTTGTATTACTACATTAGCCTTGAGAGCAGATTCAAATATCTATACTAAAGTTAATACATACACTGCTGTTGATGTGATACTGGAAGCTGCTGTGTCCACTTTGTGAGCTGCATGAAGGCAAGCTGACAACCTCTCTTGATGGCAAAGGAAAGAAAGTGTGGCTTCATGGAGAGGCTGAACTGCCCTGTTGTCTTTAAAGGTGCTTGTTCTGAGGAGCAAGGCACACTGCCAGGTCCTTTATAGGAGTTTGGCCATACCTATGAGGCTGGTAGACAGTTCTGAAGACCTTTTCATCTGATAGAATTCACACAAAGTAAATTTGTTACAAAAGGATTAAGAAGCTTAGGCATCCTTAGGTATCATCCCCTTCACAACTGCTTCTTTCACTGAAGAGGTGCCAGAAAAAGGTTATTTTTCATAAGGGTACTTTGTATGAATGGTGTGCAGAGAGTGGTCACACCCTGTGGACAACATGAATTTTAAAACAGTTGTGACACCAGGATTGTCTTTCTTCCATAAGTCCCTCTAAACTAGACAGAGCTGATACTCCTCTAAGGAACAAGAGTTAATTTCAGTCACCTCGTTATTCATGTAACAGGCTTTTTCAATTTTCATGAGGAAGGACATACTCTTAAATGAGTTTTGAAACTCTGTGAGTATTTTATTGAACACATGCATAAAATATGGTAGGCTGAGCAGAGAATAACCCAAATTTCTAATTTGTGTGCTGTGGCATCCACTGAGAGAAACTTGAAAACTAGTTTGTTTTTCTTTTCAACGTTTGCTTTGATTATGGCATGCTCTATGTTACTGAGGATCACACAGGGTGCGGCTGAGTGGTGCTTAGTTGCTGTCTGGGGTTAAAACAAAACAAATCTTAGTTAATTGTAGCTTGATCATATCTGCATGTCTGACTCACGTACTGTATCTAAGTTGAGAGTAGCTAGGACTGGACTGAAGTGCTGATGTTGAGGATACCTTGGTGCAAACCTTTGGCGTCTCTTTGGTACACGCAACTAAGGGCTGTGCTGTTGCTAGCACAAAGTTCTGTGAATTGTGACTGTGAGGATGCTTTGCCTTTCCAAATTAGAAATGGCAAAAATTCTTACTTATTACATCTACGTGAAGTGCAGTATGCCATAACATTAGATTAGTTATTGCACTAGGTCAGGAGCCTTGGATTAAGTCCCTGCCTATGGGACTGTTGCCTTTTTTCATTTTTGGAAAGTTCCTTCTCCAAGTGAAAGGGCAAATGAAATCAAACTTGTTTTGATTAAGTATTTTAGTAGAAAAAACAAAACAAAACAAAAAAAAGGAAGATTACAATTGTGAATTTTTTACAATATAAAATGATCTTTCTGATGAATACTTGATAGGAGTAAAGAACAGCCTCCATAATATGTGGCTGTTGACATCATTGGAGAAATGTAAATTATGTACTTATAAACTCCATAACATTATCTATTCTTCATAATAAATCTGAAGTTTTGGTAATAACTTGTGTCAGTTCTCTGTGATATGCAAAGGAACAACATTCTCAGAACTCTGTGTTTATTTATTGGGTTTTACAAATGATGTAAACTCTTTGTGAGCAGTATTTTTGTCAGCTATTTCCCTTGCGTCTCTGAAATTGTAAATGATCACAGGTTTTTTTCTCCGATGCTACAAAGTTGATGTAAACATTTGCAGTGATTCTTACTGAATGTCTGGAACTTGTGCTGTCTAACAAGCTCCTGGTTAGGTTTTTTTTGTTTTAACAGCACTGGAATTTTTTTTTTTTTTTTTTGCCTGAATAACAGCAAAATCAGGATAATATTTTTGTTCTCAAAGAAAGTTTCCAACCTGAAGTGTGGCCAGGGTGAAACAGTGCTATGACTAAAGCCCACTTTCTTGAGGCCTTATAAACAGCAGTCCATAATGAGACCCTTTGAGCTCTCCTGGCCCACAGCAGGCTTTGACCTGCAACCTCCCTCTGAGTGGGGCCTCTCAGAGCCAGTGAACTCTGGAGTTTTCTGTACTTGGAGGATTGATGAACGATGACGATGGATCCTGGGCTGATACCTCCACTCCTTGAGCCTTGACCCTTCACCTGTTGATTGGGCCCATTCCTGCAAAAAGTCTTCATAGGGAGCCCCCTGAGCTTCTGTTCTTGGCTCAGATCAAAAGAAAGGCTTGAGCAAGGTTTAGGTATGAATGCTGAAACAGGCCCTTTAAAGGGGGAAAAAAAAGAAATGACAATAAAAAGAGAAGGGGCAACTTCTTCATGATAAGCATTGTCTTCGTAGGAAAAAAGTATAAGGACACCAGGCACTGTGATACCTCTGTACTTTGCCATGACAATTAAGGCGTCTTTGAGAGTTTATATTGCTTCATAGTGAAGGGAGACCAGATTTCCTGCATGAATCAAGTGGAACTGACTTTATAAGGTCTGTCCACTTCCCTCCTATCAAAATATAAAGGAAAGCAAAGCCTGGCATCTCCATATAGGAAAGGTATCAATTGAAGCAGGAAAGTATTTCTAAAAGTCATGGGAAAAAAACAAATGGTGAGGAGTTTACACATTTTTGAAAGAGCTTAGCAAGTGAAAAAAATGAGCTTTCTTTGCTTGACAAAATTGAAAAGGGTTTAAACAGCTTGGTTACAAAAGGGCAGGTTTAGCATAGGCAACCTTTCCCATCTGAACACAGAGCAGGATTTATTAATTAGTAATTATTTCTATAAAGGACAGTGTCATGCTGACAGCAGTAATGAAAAATTCATGACAGAGATTTAACATTCTAATCTGCTGGATTACTATAAGGAGGCTGCCAAACTTGGGCGACCAGCCAGTGCTAGGAACACAAACAAATATCATAGTTCCCATAGAAACTGAGATCACCTTGGAGATGATTAATACCAGTCTGACTTAAAATGGGTGTTCCAGAGATATCACTCTCGACTGATTTAATTATGACCTGGTGTAATATAGTTGAGCATCACTGAAGAAAAATAACTCTCTATTTCTCAAATTCTTCCTCCTACCCCTTGATGGATGTCTAAGAAGGATATTATTTTATTTTGCTTCTTTGTTATTAAGAGAGAACAGAAAACCATATAGGACACATCTCAGAGTCATGCATGTCATACTGGAACATAAACAGATATACTGAAGACTGGAATATTTAGAAACTTTATTCTTCTTCTAGTGTTTGTTTGTTTGTTTGTAGTCTCGTAAAAGTATACATTGGTTATATCTGTGGTACTCTGAGCAATACAAACTATCAACAGTTTTCATACTTAAGTGGAGTATATCAGCCGGTGGTAGGAGAAGTTTTACAATCTATTACAAAAATGGAACTTTGTGAATGGAATACTAGTCCAAAGTTTTACAGTGTAGGCAGAAAAAAAAAAAAAAAAAGTTAATTTCACAAGAGACTGTGAAAAAAAAGATTGTCAAAAAACCCAAAAAAGCAAAATAGATCTTTTTAAGCATTGTCATCAGAGAATCTAGGTATTCCATGAATAAAGTACTCTGTACTTGCGTCACCACATCTAGCACTTGTGGTGTCATTCAATCTCTGTCTCTCAATGAACAAAAAGTGAATATCAAATCTTGTATGTTAGCATGTTTTTCTAAAAGACCTAAACCTCCCAAAGTGCTAGATCTGTAAGAACTTCTACCATTATCATTGAACTAGCATAAAATTCTGTTATCCTTCCATGTGTTCTTGAGGATCAATTTTTCATGCACATTTCTGATACCTGAAAAGTTTAAAATTTAACAGCGATTTGTGAGAGATGACACATTTACCAAAATGAGCTCTTATACTTACATAAAACATTATTATTGACAGAAATACTCAATTTAGTTGAAATACTATAAACTTTTCAGTGCTGAAATTTCAATAGTTTTAGGCAAATATTCACAATATGATTTATTCTTTCTTTCAATGCTGAAAATGCTTCCACGCTTATCTGTTTTTAGAATATTGAAAAGAATTTAAATATTTCTCCCCATTCATGAATACAATTAGGAAACATTTCCCCATCCAGAATCAGAAGTCAAATAGCCTTGGTTTTCCTCCACTTCTGGATGTGGTCTTATATGTGTCAAGTGAGAAGAGGATGGAGACATTTTACAATACCAAAATGACTATGATGACTTTCAGCTTGTATTCTTCATGAGTGAAGCTGCTGGATAGACCAGATTCTGGGAAACTGATTGTCCCATAAAGTAGTAACACCAGAACTGCAAATGCTAACTGTCCCAATGAGAGCAGCAATCGAAAAGTAATAGAAAACTAATTTAACTGTACCAACAGCTCTGCAATGGCCTCCCAGGGAAAAAGAGAAAGTGCAGATGAATCAGAAGCAACATCAGATTTGTAAGCTGAATTTAAAAAGTAAGTGGTTGTAGTATGCAAAGGAAAAATGGAAGGATATGAAAGGGTATGCAAAGAGAAAGGCTAAGAAAATCTAAAAATAATTAATTTAAAAATACCTGAAATCTTAACAGAAAGACAAAATACTTTTTCTAGCTATTCAGCAATGGATGGATGATATTAATGGGTGGAGGAAAGAAGTCTGAAGTGCTTGATATCTTTTTGAAAGACTAACCATAAACAGTCAAGTTATATAAATAGTGTGGTAGTTAAAAGAGTACAAAGCCAGGCTAGATTTTGGATTAAAATTCCATGTCCTTGGGTTAGTTTCTGTAAGATATTTTCAAAAGGTTTAGCAGTTCTCAGATGAGAGCAGGTAAAGGCTATTTCAGGGTAGAGAGTTGGTGATATGAAGAACTGTGGCTCTTGGGTAGGTTTGTGAAAGGAGGGAAAAGTCTAGACATACTAACTCTGAAGTAGTTGAAAAAGAATAGCCAGACCTTTGGCTCTGGTCAGTGAAATACCTTGAAAATTCTGGAATAAATAAGCAAAGCATGTGTGAAAATTAGCCAATAATGAGAAAAAAAAGATTTTTCAAGCGCAAATCACGTTGGACTGCTAGGACAAGAAAATATGCTTTTTGAGTGGGAGAAAATGTACTGCTTTGCATTGAAAATATTCATTCCTTCCCAAGAAGAATTACCATAATGTTCATAATCAGCTCCTTTCTTCTCATGAGAGGTTACAACCAAGGGTCACAACCTGTTCTCACTTTCAGGGGAAAAATTCTGCTGCTCACTTCTTCGTGGTTTTCTTGATACCTTTTCATGAAGTCTCCATTTTCCTCCCTGCCACTGGATCCAAGGGACACTGCTCAGAGGTTTTCAGCAGAAGGTGATTTTAAGAAAAGGATACTTAACTTTTGTCATGAATGATGCTGGTGTACCTTTTTGTACTACAGAGCAGGAGGATGGATGACTCTGTCCATTCCACTCCATTCCAGTCCATTCCACCTCTATTTTTCTGTAGTTCCATGTGAACAAGATGAACTGGCTGATATAATTCTTCATTAAACTGGAAAGCTCACTGATGAATAAGTAAACACGTATCTTAGGAAGGGCTGTAGGTCCCTGATTTGTCTCTTTCTTCTGCCTATCAATTTTTTAATTTAATTCTATCCAAAAATACTGAATTCTCTGGAGGAAAATAAGACTAGTTTCTTCCTGTACTAAAAAACTTTCTAAGTTCTTAAATTTAGTTTTTATCAGGTAGTCTTGCTTTTGCCAAGACTTTCAACTACCAAAATATTTTATGGCATGAATGAAGATTGGATTTTTCCAAGAGAATAAAGTATCTATCCTGAATGTTTTGGTGAAAGTCTACATGTTATTATGAATTATAATAGATTACATCTACCTAGATGTTTTCCACTAATACTATTATTGATCTAATTTTGCAGGTGGGCATGGCAGAAGGGGGTGGTAGATCACTTCTGATTGTCTTTTTATATGCACTGGTCTTACTGATTTATTTCAGTGGAGTTGCTCTGATGTGAGCTACAATGATAAGCCAGCTGTGCATTCCATATCTGGAGCTATAGTCAAGTTTGATTTTGCTAATTTAAGGTCTCTAAGCATAATTTAAGGTTTGCAATTTATTCTTCATGTGCTGACATTTCTTAGCTATGTAATAAATAGATAGGATCCCACACTGAGGCATGCATATGCTTCAGTGGTTTGTTGAAGGTGTGGAGTCAGAGGACTTCTGCACAAAAGCCTGCTCTTCTTCTTTCAGCTTCCACTAGGACAAGTCACAGATTTTCTAGCTTTATGAAGGCCAAAGCATGTTCTCCTCCCGCCAAAATCAGGGGAAGTCTACCTCTAGCACAGAGAATGCTTTCAAAATTCTTCTTCCCTCTCGTATGATGGAAAGAACACTCCCTTCACTTTCCCCTGTGTTTCTACAAATCATGTTATTTGTCTTCATAACAGCCTTGCTAAATGTTTTCCTTGAGGACGTAGAGACAACACAAAGGATGTACTCAGTGTTGCAAATACATTTCTGAGTTGAAATTCAGAAATGCAATTCCAAAACTATTTCTGACTAGGGAGCATGATACCTTTTGACACCTTTGTCCTAATCTTATCCCAAGCCCCCTTCAATTCCTGTCTGAATCTAAGTGCAGCCTGGATCCCTATTAACACATTTTTGTGCATGTTTAACTTTGCTGATGAGAATAGCTTCATTCGCCTCAGCAGGGCCACTTGTGGGAGAAAATTAGGCACATGCATAAACATTTCTAAGTTTGCTACAAATTATGCTCTTCTCAGTAGCGCCTGTACAGCAAACATTGGCTTGTCTGAGAGTTGAATGGTGACATGATACACTTCATCAAAGCAAGAAATATGGAAATTTTTGGTCATAATTTGCATGCAAAGTGTTGAAACATAAACAATTTTATAGTTTAATCAACAGAGATTAAACCAAAATTGGAGTTCTTCAAACATTATATCAACAAAATTCTTGTCATGACCTTCTGCCATCAATCTCACACAGAGATCAATTTCTGGGAAGTTGGTGGATATATATAGTGTCAGTGCTTCAAAGGCTTGTGTTCATTTATCTGTACTTTAATGTATTACTAGGGAAGCATCCTCTCTATTTTCTCACTGCCTTGAGTGACATGAATCTATTTGCTTGCCTTCTGTAGTATTTTTTTTTTTTTTTAATAATTATGCTAAATACTGGAAATGCCAAAGAATAATTCAGCAATCTGCTCATATCTTCCTCATAGCTCTCTTGCTGAGTAATGGAATAATACTATATTGATAGTAATTCAAATTATGTAACTAATGGATATATAGCATATTAAAGATAAATCAAGTCTTTGTGCAGTGTTCTGTGTTTCTTAGTGACATCCTAGAACTCGTTTCAATGACAAATATACAACAAAAAGCAATTTGTTGGATTCTGTGTATTATTTTGAAAAATAAGAGGGATACTGCTCAGAGAAATGCAACCATATGTCAATATGAGAATGTGTTCTAAAGGCTGATAAACTTTTTCCATATAAGTGTGATTTATAAACTGAAAGTTGAATGAATCTTGTCTTTTCCAAGAATACCATCAGCAGATGGTTCAAATGCTCCAAAGAGCAATCCTCAGCTACTTTCGAGGTGGTTTAAATAGGTTTTGTGGTCCACCCATGAGAAACCTCAGTGACTTTAATAAAAATAGGCCGTACTGAGGCAGATGTCAGTGCTCAAACCATGGTTTCTACACGATTATATTTTATCAACAATCACTTGGGTGCAGAAATAATCTGTTCGTATTTTCTTGATGAAACTTATTTTCTCACAGTACTTTCCATTCTTTTGTGTCCTGATACTGTCTTACAGAATACTTTTTATTTACTGATAGAGCTGATAAGGACTAGAAATAATTAGCTGAGCATGTGTGCATTCATCTGGCTGAAATTTAAACACAATTTTATTTTCCTAGAGTAACTTTTATTCATGCCAGCATTGAACTTCAACAAATCTTCATGAAGCCACAGTCAATTAAAAAAATATTATCATGCCTATAATACCTACCCAGGTGTAGAATAATAAGCATATGTGTGAGGGGTTAAAGACTTGTTTTGCAGAAGAAATGGCTGCATGTGATGTCAGGCATATCTGGTGGTATTCCACTGTGAATCAGTGCCACAGCAGAAAGTAGAACCCATTACTCCTCTCTCTGGCTTCTTAATTTCCTCACATTTGACTAATTTGACTTCTAGTTTAAGACAGAAAGTAAAAATACACTGGGTATCTTATTGATCCATTTCTGTGTACATACAATCTAGCTTCAGGCCAGGGTTTTGATCACTTATGCCTTCTTCTGGAGACACATAATGGTAACTTCTGCTGCTTCAAACCCAACAATGCATTCCCAGCAGTAGATTTGCAATAATCTTTGTACAGACTAACAAATGAATTTATGAGTGAAAGCACATTTAGAAGGGAGAAGATGAAGAAAAATGGCCATTTTTTTGCAATTACAGAGCTCCTAAGAAAGGCATTCCCTTAGGCTGGCAGGAAGATTCTTTTCCTTCTATACGTACAGGCTTCACTTGCACAAATTTGAGTGATTATCAGTTTTAGCAGGGAGGTATATGTTTCACACTGCATTGTTACTTTCATCACACGTAAAACCCATGAAAGCTTTGGTGCTGATAATAAGAAGGCCCATTATAGGAAGGCTAATAAGATTTTGGAGATGTTAAGGCTGTATGCATTATTCATACACTATGAATGTAAAGTGCTGAAGTCCTCAGCTGACTGTGGAAGCCTTGGAGGCTCTAATAGATGGTTAAATATTTTACACAGCAGTCGCAGGGTTAGCAGTGTCAAGTGAAATCCATATATTTTCACGAAGTTGTAACACTAATACTATAAGAAATGGGTACTACAGCAAGTTTCTTAACAATGACTACTTTAGTAGTTAGATTTCTACTCCCTGTGCCTGGTTCCCTAGATCAGCAGTGGCAGTTCTACTTGTATTTGTCTCTCTCTTCACTCATCCCCTGCTGCTCATTGACCTTAATGGTCCTTAGAGAGGAAAGTGTCCTGAATTTCTCTACTGGAAGAAATAATTGATGACCATGAAAACTAACAGTGCTTAGTACTTCACAGAAGACACTTAAAAACTTAAAGGATAGTATCCTTTAAAAACTGCTTAAGAAAAATACCTGATGAGAATTGGATTTGCTTTGCATTTCAAGTGTTTTCTAGACAAAACTTCCTTGACACATCTTTATCCAAGGGTTTACCAGCAGTGTAAAACAAATTGGTAATCTAGGTCTAGGTTCACATTCTCCATACAGTCCCACCTCAGAACTGCAATGGGTAAAGTGAAAATTCATCTAAACTCACCCCATTGTAACTGTTGTTTTTATTTGCAGGGCTTTGACTAAGGAGTGATTACTCCAGGAGTAATGGAGGCCCCTACACTTTTGCTAAAGGAAGGGTGCTGGAATTTATCTCACTCTTTCCAGGGACAAATCTGCTTTTTGCTATGATAATAATCCAGGGAGTAGTAATACCATTCATGGCCCCATGAGTTAGACTGTTCTGCTTCCAAGCTATGTAACAGACTTCCAGAACACACTTTAATACCCTTTTCCTACTCTTAAAACAACCTATATTCTGATCTTGATTCTGATAAAAAGGCACATTTTAAATCTCCAAATATAGCTTCAAAGGTCAATTTAAATTATTTGATAATGATCAATCAGCTGTATTTTTCATAACTAGTGGCATAAGACTT
Source organism: Promerops cafer (assembly GCA_013398275.1). Taxonomy (NCBI): domain Eukaryota; kingdom Metazoa; phylum Chordata; class Aves; order Passeriformes; family Nectariniidae; genus Promerops; species Promerops cafer. The sequence continues at coordinate 84,774 of VZSE01011300.1, forward strand.
TTGGCTGATGACTAAGCTAGAATGTCTTCAGGAGTGGGATTTTATTTGATGCACTGTGACTTATTTAGGAGGTATACCTCCTTATTGCAGGAGGTATCTGGGGCTTTAAGCCTATATTTTAAGGTACTTAGACCATGAATGCCAGAAGCTGATGGAATTGAGACACCTGACTCCAAATTGTGGAGTTAGTTACTGCTTCGTCTTTGGCTTCATGGGCATCAGAAGGATCACTGAGGTGAGGCTGCTGTGTCAGTGTGTGAGAGACTCAGAGTCACTGCATTCCTCACTGGAGAGAGTGCAGACTTCAGAGAAGTTTGAAGGAGAACAAAATTTAGGAAGTCTTTAAGTCCTTCTCACTGCTGGCCAGACTGGCAAAACCAAGGCTGTCTAGTGACCAGGTCAGGTGGGCAGGAAGGGGTGGGCTGGCCCCTGACTGAGCCCTGCCTGGCTGCCCTCAGTCAGGGAGAGGGGCAGCTGGGGGCAGCCTCAGTCCTGATCATCGATCTTTGTTTAGTAGTAGTCTGCTGTTTTTCTACTATGTTTGTGCCTTTTACATCCTCCTGTTTCTATCTCTCTTGCTGCATGGGATCTTGTAGCTTTCCTCAAAGAGAAAGTTGACAGAGTACCTCTCCTTCCCCTTGTCTAATCCTTTTGCTGACTTCCCCTCCTACAACTCTCTTCTCTCTCTTTCTGGCATACACAGGGATGGAGATTTCTGGGCTGCTTTCCTTCACTTTCCTCATCTGCACTTGAACAAGTAATTTTCAGCTCCCCTTTACTACTCAAGGTTATTTCTTTGGACACTTTTTACTCACAAGTCAAACCTAACTAAAATTGACTGGTGAGTGTGCTTCTCCCTTCAGACTCTTCTGCTCTTCTCCATTTCATGTATCAGCTCCTTGACTGTGCTGTGCACTGCTGCCTTGGCCCTCACATGTCTCCATTTGGCTTCCATGTCTTGCTGCTTTCATTAACCAGTATAAAATTTTTCTTGAACAGAGTGGGACACCGCAGTTCTCATTCAGTACTCTGGTGGTTTCACCAGTAGTTCAATTCTTGGTGCACTGAAACCACTCTCTTCTGTGGAAAATATTATCTCATATGATCTGTATATTCCCCCATACTTGGTTGTCACAGGTCAAGAACAATCCTTTTCATGCATTTGATGCAAATGCAAAACATTTGACCCAATGGTTATCATCTCCAGCTCTTCACAAGGGCCCCTGAGAGCTGCAGAAGCACAGCCTGTGCTCAGAATTAACTGATATGTGTTAGCTCTTTGCTTAGCATGGCCTGGGGGGGCAGATTCTGTCCTTGAGATTTTCTCTTATGGTTGTAGGAAGTTGCTGATGCAATGTCTCCCAAAATCGGGAACTGAGCAAATATTTTTGTAATTGAAATCTTTAAACTGCCATTAACTACACTACATCCTCAGTAGTCATGGCTACTTTCTTTGAAGTCCTCCAGATTAAACCAAACCTAATTTACAAGAAACTTTTCAGGTTGTTTGCTCATTACTGCAGAATTAGTTCCTTTTGAAATTTTGACAATAAGAATTCAAAGTACATAAACACTGCTGTGATTTTTGAAACAGTGCTTGTGTTTGTATTGATCATACAATAGAACAAAGTGTGTCTAAGCCTCAGCTCATTATGAAAGTCTCTGAAACTCTGGAATTTATACTCCCATGTTGCCTAATTAGTTTGTATGTAAAATTTTAGCTTTCATTACTGTTTTCTTAGACACCAAAGTTTGCCTTAACACAACAACCATATTAAGTGGATTTTGTAGTGCTTGACTACAAACAGACCATTTCCTGATTTTATGCTCTTGTGTTTAAACATTTGCTCAGCACTGAGTATTATTTTACCAGCATTTTTTCTAGAACTTTAGCCAACTCCAGGCCATTATTTGAAACCATTCACTTTTTCAGCTGAGTGTACTGAAAGTACACAAAGGAAACAGAATCAGGGTTCCAGTGAGAGCTGTTTCTAAAAGGCTTGCAAGGCTTTGAAGGCAGCTGCCTCCTGTGGACTGCTGTGTGAAGGGCATCTGAGAGGGTGGCAGATATATACAGCCTCCCTGCATAATTGCCAGCTCTGCCTCTGCTGTTGGTTCCTTCTCCTGTATACTTATCTTACTGGATCCATGAAACTCAGAAAACAGTTCTGGCAGACCTGATTGCTTGCAGCCTCCTCCCAGCTCTAGTGATTATTACAACAGGCCTTCTGAAATAATTCAGCCACCTGCAGGACACTTTCTGTAGCATTTGCATTTTCAACACACCATGCCCGATTCCTCCCATTTTCATAATTATTGGTCCTGCAGCCATTTAGTTTTAAAAGTGAAGAGCTTTAATCTAAGATTTTAATTATGCTGGGAATTAGTCAGCAGTGGGTGTCAGGATCGAATCTTCTCCATCCTCTCATCTTTCTATCTGAGAAAAAAAACCCTGTTGTTCTGGCAGCAACATCTTTAGGCATGTAGGTATTCCAGCTGCAAGTACCAGCTTCTCCATGCCTGCACTTGCCACTGCGGGGGAATGAGAATATTCACACTTACAGAACAAAATGGAAAGAAGTATACATTTTTCTTTTTGGTCTGAAAGAATATAAAACTTAGCTCAGTTTCTCTGTTTATTCTATGAATAGGCCACAACATTTACTTTACCAGCAACGATTATGTTTTGGTCTTGTATTTTGCAAACTATAGTTGTATTTTTCTAACATTCAAGTGGTTTATTCTTAGAGTGAAATTGGGAAAAGAGTGATGAAAACTAATTATGGAGTTTGGTTAAAAACTACCCTGATGAAACAGCTAAGAGGTATAGTTAGCACAAATGTTAAGTAAAAGCCAGTCTTAAGCAATTTCTGGAATTAACCTAGTCTGAAGTAAAGGTTCTCATTAGTGGGCTCTATAGTGTGGTAGATCTGGTCTTAATTAGATATTAACCAGCATTAATGTGTGTAATTTACTGACACATCTTCAGATAAGAGTTCAACTCTGATCTCCTAAAAATAAAATTATTTCTGTCTTGAGGAATAGGCTGACTTACAAGAAAAACAATATACCTATAAGGATTGAAGAAGCCTAATTTGAACTGAGGGACCACTATCACTGTGTGTGTATTTGTAGTGTATGATGTAACAAAGACGTAGTCCAGAACAAGAACATGCAAACACTATTAATATTAATTCTATTAATAACAGGAAAACTAACACCATCCTTAGAAAGAAGCTCTAATCCCATCACTATCAATATGTGTGTAATTTAGAGATTAAAACATTAATTCTTTGCAATTAAATGATCTGTTGCATTCCTTGTTTCAAACTACGTCCTGTTTCTCATGAGATTACTTCAATGACATGTTTCCTTTCCTGCCTGATGAACTGCAAGGTCTTGTAATAGAATTGTGTCCTACTTTGAATTTTATTTTTTTAATCAGGTGAAACCTTTCAGTTTTAACATCATGTTCAGGGAAGAAATTATGCAATTTCTGGTCAAATGTGTTCTTCATGTAGTTAAGTTGGTAAACCAAGGCTTCATAAACAGAATCACACTAAGAACAATTTCTGTTCAGAATTCTTCAGAATTTTACCCAGGATGTTTTGCTTCTGCAAAGCGATATGTGTACATTTTATTTACATTAATTGTAATTAGAAAGCATGATTTTTCTAATTAGTAGAAATGTTTCACCAGCACCAAGATAGAAGTGCTGCATACTGTGTTATGCCATATACTAAATTAATGTGTTTCTTAATTTACACTGAGTAGACAAATCTGTCTAAGGCTTTCTCTTTCCTGATTTGTCAACTGAATTATCTCTACATTTTCCTTTGCTACTATAAGCTTACCATAAATACATGGCTAATTTCTCAACAAAAAGCCTCTCAGAGGTAACCAAGTGACTTGAAACATTTATTTTCTACTCCCACAGACAATAGATGCAATGCATGTAAAATTTAAAGGGTGCCTATAGAGTCGCCTAGCAAAACCTGAAACCTTATGGAGCAAGACTGAGATCTAAGTTGCTTGCTGCAAGCATGTTTCATTTCAGGCCAAATTTATTCTGAGTTAATATTTAATTTTCTGTTTTAGGTACTCTCATAACAAGCTACAGGTAAGTGTTTTTAGGGTGAGGATGGATACAAGTGGCTTACAATTTTTTTTCTTTCTCAATAAAACTGTCAAGATTTTCCTGAAACATTCTAGTTGCATAAGGCAATTCTCTTTGATATCAAACAAAGTATGGGTTTAATAAGTGCTACAAACTGTCATTCTGTCCAACTCATGCAATAGCTGGACACAGGCAAAAAATAGAAGTGAACTTGATTTTTATTCTGTTCTCACTGGAATCATTGTTGATACAGTGCAATATGTCTAGCTGGCTTTTCTATAAATGTGTCTTGCTAATATATCTTCTCATACGTGGGTGTGCATTTATGTCAAGATGGAGAAAAAATTTAGTGGTGTTTTCAAAGTTAAATAACCCAAAAATTCCTCTTTGAACAATTGCAATTTCCTTGAACTGAGCACATGGCAGGGCTTAACCAGCAAAATGAAATTTATCACAACAAAATATACCTTCCACTTCCTTTATTTAATGTGGTTACCAGAATTCTCTAAAAGGCTTATTTTGATAGTGTCTACAGTGACAACTGTTTGTGTAGGGAACATACTATAGGTATTACATAAACCTGACATGAAATATTGCTTTGTTTGGGAAGGAATTTTTCAGACCTATAAGCTAGCACAGTTAACCATTGCAACTTCAGGCAAAATGTTTCTGAGGTGTTCTCTCTGGACTTTTCTGAATATTGTTGCTTTGCAGATATGAGTGAGCTTGAGAAAAACACAGCTGTCTTCCAGAGACATGTTCAATGGCTTTTCCCCTACACTTCAGTGGTAGTAAAGGCAGAAATTTTTAATTATTTATATCCCATTCCTCCTCTCTTGGTCGAGAAAATAAGTTAGGTCAAGATGTGAAAATGAAACACTGCTTTGATTCAGAAAGGAATAATATATCAGCTGTGTTCTTGTTTGCTGTACACATCAACCTACCTCAAGACTTCCCTACACTGCAGCCTTCTTTATAACCTTCCTGGCATCTCAGCACATGTGAAACCCATTACAGACTGAAAATGTCTTTTACGTTATGTAGTAGACTGTCTGGTTTTAGAAAAGGGGAAATTCATTCCAAGGATGGCCTCTGTGACTTTGTTTTAAAAGGAAAAAAACCCCAAAAACTCTGAAGTCTTGGCACTGGGCACAGTTGAAGCATATGACCTGTTGTTTTGATGTCTGCTGTCCTGAAAGAACATGATCCAAAGGCCTCCAAAGTTCATGAACATTTTTTCTTTATCTTCAGTGCACTCTGGCTAGGTTCTAAGTACAGAAAATAGCTACAATATTTTTCCTTAAAATAGTTTGTTAATATAATTAAGTATCTGAAACACATGCTCAGCACATCCTTTGTCCTAAAAATAGTAAAATGCCATGTGTTCCTGTCTGCTCCAGAGTTAGATTCCTTTTCAGTCTTAGAGCTCTAATCTCTTTTCTTGCAGGCTGCATATTTCAGATTTTATTGATCAAGGTACCTACAGCCTCCCTTTTCCAGGGATCTGCCTTTCGAGATGGAGATAAAACTGCATCTTCTGTCCAACACTGAGAGCACTAAAGTACATCAGCATCTAGACAGAATTCCAGCAAGAGGTTTGGTGGTCAGATTGCTTAACTATTAAGAAGGGAGAGGTATCTGTGGGTCAGATCTCCAAAAACTCTGTAGGCAAGATTTACCATTGTGGAAATTTCTGGTGTGTTGGTAGAGCCAAACTTCAGTGTATAATTTCCTTCTTGAGCAGGTTGTGATTTTCATCTTCTCTGGATTCAGGCTGTTGCACACCATAGCTTCAAGTAAATGCAGAGTACTAATAGAAGTAACCAACAGGAAATGCTTCAAGAAAAGTAAAAAACAGAGTAAAAGTCACTTTGTTGAAACACTCTCCCAGCCTTTGGTACTTTGCAGCTCAGTCAGAGGTGATGTCGTTATGTCTAATAGATGTCAATGATTTCACTTCCATGTACTTGTTCAGTCACACACAAAACCCATTTTAGCTCCCTACAAACCCAGATGGGCAAAACCAGACCAATCTACAGAAGGGCAACTCAGGACACCTCAGAAAGCTTCTCTGTTTACAGATCAGTAGAAGGGTACTAGGCCTAAACTTAGCATGAATCCATGTTCCCAGCTTTTTCTTAACATCCTGAACTTGACTCCATCCCATCAAAATCCACATCAGTGAATAAATAGCAGCTCTGGCTTCTCATGCTTATCTGAAGACAGAGATCTTTAAGCACTAGATCAATGAAAGGTTCTGGTGGGGACAAGAGTATAAACAACCAGGTGAGGTCACTACGAGATGAGATGAGATGGGAAGAGATCTTTTTCTGGTTAGGAGTAATAGCTTGAGCATGTCTCTTTGAGAATGTCTAGTGTAAGAAGTCCTGGAGTGCTGATATGTGACAGAGTTTTCACACTGTGATGGCTGTACCTGGAAGAAAAACAAAGTGACAAAAATCTGCTTAGTAGTTTGATCCAAAGAGGTTGGTATAATATAGCAAAAGGACTGAACATATCTTTTGCTGCCCAAAAGACCAAATTTATGTTTTGCTCAGGTACAGACTGAACTGTAAAGCTGTTTCTGTGTGAAGAACTGGCCATCCTAGTAGAGCAGAAGTTTGTATGCAATGAATTAAAACAGAATTTCCAATTTCTCTGCTAACAGAACATAAATCCACATACTTGACCAGTTCATCTAATGGATATGTGGAAACATCAATTTTCTTTTTCCCTGATAAATTTTATATTTTCTAAAGCAAAGCATATCACACAGCTTTTTTTCAGAACAACCTGTGAGGAAAAAATCAAACAAACTACTAATCCAACAGAAGGATGCTGAATGGAAATGTTTCAAAAGCTGAAAATATCTGGTATCCCTCAATACTCTAAAAAAAAGCATTATAGGGGGCTTTGAATCATCCTCCCACAGTACAGCTATTGCAGAACAAATGTTTGTTCATCTTTCCCTTTCAGCTGTTACTATTTTGACTAGTTGCATAGAAAATCTGAACAATCACCTGAGCCAAATTTAGTTCAAATGCAGAGGGAGTATGTGATGTGAATGTGAGAAGGCCCAATTTCATTAAACTACCCTTTTTTCAGAGAAATTTCTGTTTCAAAAGGAGAAGAATACAAGAGAACAAGGGGACAAGAGAAGTTCAGCATTTCTCCCTGAGTGTTTACATAGGTCCCACCTTCCTCTTGCTATCACTGATGTTCCTACCTATTCAATAAATAGGACATCCTGTTTTCAAGCAGAAGTGGAAAATATGGAGGCTTTTTGCCTTTGGTCTAAGCATCCAGGTGCTGACTACTTGTACTCAATCAGAGCAGCTGCAACTAGGGCGAAATTTGTGTTTTACAAGAATAATTTTGCTATGATGCTCCAGGATTGAGAGGGCAGGGGAGATCCAGGGATGAATAAGTTTGTTTTGAGAATTATCTTTCAAGCAATTTGTACTTATATAGCTGAGACTCTCTGTTGCCTTTCTCAGAATGCCTGGCCAGATGTTGATTAATAATGTTTCACTAATGGTTTTGCCAATAAGAAAAGAAAATCCCTCCTTGCCTGCCAGGAATACCACCTCCCAGTTGACACTCAGAGGTTTGAAACTTCAAGGGAGAAGCATCAAAAACACCAAAATTTGGTAACAGCAATAAACTAACTTTAGTCTGGTCTCACTCATATGCTGAGGATTGCTTATGGGCCACTCAGAGTCTGAGCTGTGTCTCCAGTGTTGCCACTCCTGATTTCTGCATCTCACATCAGCATGCAGGAGTTTTCTTCCATCTGTTTCTCTGTTTTCCTTCTATTCAATTAGTATGAATAAGAATTTGCTAATGATGCCAAGCTAAAAGCTTCTAAACCTTTATACATCCTATGAAGGTTCCCAGTCTTCCCTCATTCTTACATTTCCCAACATGTATAATGGAGACAAAATTGCATTGACCCCAATTTATTCTGTCTCTGTGAAAAAGCTCATCTCTTACATGTGTTAATTTCAGAAGTAACCCAAGTAACACTGCTCAAAGCCTCTTTGAAATGCTAAAAGTTCTTTCAACAATATCATTGGAGGATTGATTTATTTTAATAATAACAGATACTGATACTGATTTGCACTAAGAGTCTGTTATGGCTGGTCCAAATGGCTTTTAGAACACAGAGAAGTAATTTAAGTAATAATATGTAATAGGAGTGGCTTGGAGTAAAATTCTCACACCTGCAGCTTCTCACTAATATTAACTGCTCCCTAGCACTGCTCTCCTGTTTTCTGAAAAGTAGTTGCTACTGCTGCCTTAAAGACCAGAATATATTTAGGTATTGTTGTTTATTATTGTTTTCCTCATTATACATTTTTTATAAGTTTGATATCCGAAGGATTTTAACACAAGCAAATATATAATTTAAACTGAACTAAGAGGTGCTATTCTTGGGATTCCTTCTTTCCAAGCTGCAGTGGGACCCCATTTCCTGGAGGAAAAGCATCCACATGGTCAAAACCATCACCACAATTGGCACTAATTGGGAGACCTTGTGGAAGTTTGAGCAAAGACCAAGGTTTTAATAAGCAAGTAGTATGAAACACCCACTCAACACCTTGTGCTGGCCTTCTCCATGGCAGTGTTAGACACATTGTCAGGGCAACTGGTCGAGGTTGCACTGTAGTGCTTTCGATAATGAGAAGGCTTGTTTGCCTGGAATTGCTATTCTGCAACCTTGCACTAAAATCTAGTTTTTCTTAACTCTGTTTCTAAAAGCTAAGAAAGAAAGGCAATGTTATTTTGTCAGAAATAACTCCAGTACAACATTCAGCAGCTGAAGTTCATTGGAGATTGCTAATTAAATAATCCATATCACCACTCAATATTAATTAGTGAGTTTCAACATCTATAGACTAAAGAGCTTTATCAAACTTTCAGTCAATTCCTGCTGTGATTCTCTTGTGTCCTGAAAACTGTTCAGTGTTTTCCTGCCTATGAATTCTTTACTTTTCAATTATTTCCCAGTAAAGGATTTTAAAAATCAAAGTGCAGCAGATGTTTCAGAAGCCCAGGAGACCCCACAAGGATGCTCTTCAGCACAAAGCACTCTACAGAATACAGCCACAGAGACCTCTACTGCATTGGATGTGTGAGTGGATTTATATAGGAAATTATTGCACCTGAAACTTTCTTTTCCCCTTCCCCCTGCACTGAGCATTGCTTCATGTTGCATGAAAGAGGAATGCCATTGCCTCTGTAGAAAGATCAGCCCAGTGACAAGATGGAGCACAACATTTCTAATATTGCCAGAATAGAACAGAAAGCAGAGTGCAAGGGCAAGGAGCTGCCACCAGCAACCCTCCACTGTGGGGAGGGAAGGCTGGCTGGGGAGAGTAGGGGAGTATTTAGGCTGTATTTTACAAGAAATAGTGAGTGCAACTGACTGGCTGGGAGATATTGTTGGCTTTGACTGACTGTATAAATATGCTTTTTTAAGAAGCAATTCAAGCACAAGCTTTTTAAAAGCATGTGTAACTATTCCTGGTTTGTTTGTGCATGTGTGGCTAATAGCTCTTGGCAGACAGAAAAGGAAGCAGGAGAGACATAAGATTAAGTCCTGGAGTTCCCAGCCGCCACACAACCTGCTGTTCTGCTCTCAGGGATGTGGCATCCTCACTTTCTGGAGAAGACAAGGGCTTGTCTCTCTTCAACAACAGTGTCTCCAAGCTCCCAAATTTTCCCTATATCCTATTACACTGATTTTTGCCTGCAGAGACAGCCTGACTCTTAGTTATTTATGTACTCACATAGCATAGATAAAGGCTCTGCTTCCAAAAGAATCTGATCCCAAAAATGCTTCTATACATGAGTAAACACAGCCTGGGGCAGAAATTACTAAATTGGTAACAAAGCCTGATCATATAAATAGAGCTTTAGTTAGGATATTTTAAAGGTATTAATAAACTAGGCATTTTTTTAGTACAGTGATTCTGTCATTGTACCCTCTCTAATCACAGTTTCCATTCTTCCAGAGGTGTGTCTGTGTGCTTTAACAGATGTGTTATAACAAAACTCATAATAGAACTTTTTCCCCTTAACAATATAAAGAACAATGAATGGAATAAAATCTGATGTTTTTTCTCCCTGCATCTGCATTCATACCTCCTACACGAGTTGGCTAAAGTGGGTGCAGGAGATTTAGCTATCTAAATTATCATCAGGAACATTAAACTCTTCCACTGTGCCCAGGGCGAGCCACGCTGATTCACCGGTACTGCACATCAGCCTTGCCTAGGCTGGTCTGTGAGGGAGATCTGGGGAGGGAAGCAAAGGCTCTGGCTTTGTATGCAAGAACTATTTATTTTTGCCAGTTTCCCCAGGTTTTTTATTTTTTTCTCTTTCATCCTATGGTACTGGTGTTGGACCTTAATATAGAATCAAGAAAACACCAACACTTTGAATCAAGTCCAATCATGCTTGCATTCATGAAAAGGGTCATAAAGATCAGCAGGAAAATTGGGGTGGGTATAGAGGAAGTGATTTAAGAAGAAGAGGGTGAGTTCAGACTACATATAAGGAAGACATTTTTTACAATGAGGCATTGGAATGGGTTGCCCAGGGAAGCTGTGGATGCCCCATTCCTGGAAGTCTTCTAGGCCAGCTTGTATGGGGCCCTGAGCAACTTGATCTAGTTGAAGATGTGCCTGCTCATTGCAGAGGGGTTGGTCTAGGTAGCCTTTAAAAGTCCCTCCTAAGCCAAACTATTCCGTGATTCTCTGATTTTCATTTTTGCAGCTATTTGTAGTGTCTCTTAGTTACCTGTAGTAGCTATAACAGGTGGTAAGTCTTTTAACTCTGCTTTGTCTTTAACAACAACAATCATACATGAAATGCTGTGGTCCTTTTATAGCAATGTAACAATCAACCCAATGAAGTGTAAAATCAATGTTATAAAGTCAGATACTGTTCCAAATGAAGTTAATTGCAAAAGTGCTTTCTGCTGATTAAATATAATGTTATTAACTTCTGGGTCATTGGTATACACAAATAATGTTGGCTCTTTACCAATAACAAAGCTTAAGAAGTTTACTTCAAAAATATTTTTTCTATTCCCAGACAGATCCTTGACTATATCATGTGACTTTGTGTTATGAAATCAGATAGAGAAAACTAGAACTTCTTGAAATTATCCCTTCCTCTTGTGACAGAGATCAGCTAAGAGGCAGAAAGCTGCATCAGTGGAACTCACCTCTCTGGCTGCATCAGTAGGGTCCTAGAGAGCCCAGCCTTATCTCTCCTGCATGTTGCTGTGTGCAATTGCCAGGCAGCTGACATAATTTAGAGTGGACCTGATTCTGCCCTAAGCACTTGCCAAAAATATCTAAACCTTTTCAGAGCATCCTCAAGATCTCCAGGAGTATACATGTGCCCTATAATCATTTCTGTCCTGCCCAGCTCCTCCAGCTGTAATCTCTTTATTGTCAGGCTCTGCAGCAATTTAATGGTTAGGAATTGTCTTAGCACTGTTTCTCAAGGCCAGTTATCTTCAGTGACATTTTCAGCCTCTTGATACTGGTGTATCCAACAGGGCAGCTCAGTCCTGCTGGAGCTCTCCAGGCTGCCCTCTCTGCTGGCTGTACATATGCTGCTGCTCCCATGCATCTCAGGAGCATGAGTTTGTTACTAAAAAGCCTGTCTTGACTTTTTTCCTAGACAGTGCCACTCTCTGTCTTCTTTTGCTGAAAGAAGGTTATTGAAGTCCAAAAACAATAGGAAGTACTGAACAGAAGAGATTTAATGAAATAAACACCATGCAAACGTCTAGGAAACACAGGAGAACAAATGTTTTTAAGTGAGAGGTGCTCAATCCAAAATGCATTGTACTGTGACCATGGTTTACAGATGTGTCTTACCTCTGGTACTGAACATAATCATAAATCTAAATTTTGGAAGTCAGGCAAACAGCAGGAATACAGTACAATACACTTTGTTTTGCACGATATGAAAAGCAGGAAACCTGGATTGTTTTGTAGCCCTATGTTCTTCATAGAAAAATGAACTGGATATTATGATTTCAATAACTATGTTTTAAATAACAGAATAACCAAATAACTAAAAGGAACTATACACTACTGGTAGTTATGAATTCATGCTACTCAGGCAGTATATGGTAATAGCAAGAGCACCTGCTGTTCTGGCCACCTCCTGCTCTATGCTCATGGTTGGTGGAAACTCCATCATCCTTCTTGTCCTGTTGGGATGACTGTTGCAGTTTTCCAAGAAATATTTACAATCCCTAGTGAAATTGCAGAACCGGAACTGGTGTCATGAGTGTGACAGTAGGATTGCAGATAAGATGTGGGTTGTTTCCTATTGTTTTGTGCACAGGAAGTTTCTTACCCATATATTAGGAATTGAGGCAGCAGGCAAGAGCTGAGTAGCTGTGGTCTTCAAAACAACAGCCTGTGGAGTGGAGTATTGTAAAGTCTGCTTGGCAGACATGGCCAAACTTGAAGGGCAGCCCAGCACTTCAAGTGGTTGTTCCTTCCGGGAAACTTTGTATTTCCCTGCAATGCTGGTTACTTGTAACTTCAGATCATATTCCTGACCCAGAAAAATGGTAGAGCTTGTGGCAGTGCTGGCTGCTGAGCTGCAGAAAAACTGGTAACAAACCACATACAGTGGCCTGCAGCCCCTGCAAACTCCAGTTCCTGCATGTGGACTTCCTAGGGCTGATTGGTCTGAAATGTTTGGGAGTATTTAGGATTTTGCTGTTCTAAGTAAGAACACCTGGCTCTAACTGCTCTGGCTCTAACTCCGTGTGCTGCCAGGAGGGGTGGTTGTAAAGGGTACTTTTGATTCATTAGGTGCTTGTTGAGGTTATGATCACTTGGTAACTCTTCTCGTCTCCCAGTTATCTTTACTTGTATCCCTGTAGCAGCAGAGCTACAATACAAATATTAACAAGTATGAAGAAACAGTCTTTTAAGAACAAAACTAAACTAATTTATTGAGAATGTGTCAGTGAAATTGCTTTCTAAAGCAGGTTAGCAGCCTTGAAAATTCCCAGAGATGCAATGACTGACTTAAATCGGAACTGAAAAGACCATCCTAGGAGACACATTCAGCATTAGGATTCATTTCCCTCCAGTTCTTCCCTTCAGGTTTTTTAAATTTTCCAAGAATAAACACATTGTGTTTCTTGTCTTTTGAAGCAGGAAGTGAAGAAAAGGTTTGAGGATTTAGGTTTGCTCCGATACTAGGTTTAGAATTATGACTATTTGTTCATCTGTTACAAACTTCTTTATTCTTTGAAAGGAAAAGAGAATATTCCCAAGTCAAATTAGACATTCTAATATTCTGCTACTGTTGTAGCGAGTGCATAAAGATAGCTGGGAAATAGGCAATTATTGAAGGTGTTATAAGCACATAAATAAAATGTTAGTCTGCTTGGTGGCAGAGGTTGGTTGCACTTGGTTTTGTGGCCATGTTTGACTGTGGGAATTCCAGGATGATTGGAACAGAAGGAGACATTGATGACTTTTTTTGTAGTTCTCCACTGAGTACCAAATAAGAGAAACACAAACACTAAACAGTAAATCAAATGTTGAAAAAATAAATAAATATGGAACAGATGGGCAAAAGATGTGTCCAGCTGGCTCATGACACTCATTTTTTTCTTATTTGAGCAGTAGCCACATGCAAAGTGGGTTGGGTATTGGGCTGAAATTGTATTTTTAAAGGTCACACTGCATCCACTTTCTCCCACAGGCCTTTTAGATAAATCAGAGGAAGCATTTCTTTAAAAGGATTTTATGCAAGTAGTCAAATAGACAGGGTGTTTCCTGCATCTCACTTGCTTGTGAGAAAGTTAAGTGTCAGGGCCCATTGCACCATTGATGACTCGCACATGTCATCATAATCATCATAATTTTGTGGCTGCACAACTCTCTGCCCTGTATCATGAACCTATTGACAGTCCTTGTGTTCTCAAAATCCATGCTCATGTGCTTACCCTCAGCTTTTGGTGAAGTATTCATGTGGACCTCCTCCTGCTACAGGAGCAGGCAAACGCCCCAGCCAGGGGGTCACTGGGGTATTTCTTTGAGAACAAGTCTCCTCCTGTCTCTGCTACAGCTGTTGGTGGTGTGGGTGTTTTGAGGGCTAGAGAGTTATGAGGGCAGTATCTTCAGAAGAATACCATGACTTTGGTGACGCCTTGAACTAAAACTATGATTTCAAATTCTGACGTACAAATACTGTGAATCAAACTATTTACACTACTTCTGTTGCAGATTTCACAGCATTATGTAGGAGGGTAAAGAACTACTTTAGCAAGACCAGGATTTCTTCTTAGTGTTACTGTATAGAACTTCATTATTTTTACCCAATCTTGAGAAGGTGCAAAAGCCAAATTCTTGTTCCAAATGCAGTCAAGTAAATATAGTGCAACTGATACTAATATTTGGCTTAGTTGTGCCAGGAATTAATGGGATGGTCCTAGAAAGCGTGTGATGTGATTTTCAGACCTCAATTACAATCACTAAGGAACAGTTTGTTCTGATGGAACCTTTTTCTGTGCATAGAGGAAGGAAAAACAAAGACTCTAATTATGCTCATGACATTTGAGAATGTCACTATATTTTTTTTTTCAAGGAGGATGCAATATGATATACCTGCAATGATCATTTCCAATGTAAATTATTCTATGGTATTATGATTTGTACATTAACAAAGATAACTGGGCAATGAATTTAGAAAAACATAAGGTCAACAGAAAGACACCAGGAAAACAAACCTACAACTACAGTGCAAGCATTGCTCGCTGCATTGCTCACTCTTGGCGTGTTCACGTCTGTCATCTGTCACCTTAATATAAACTGTGGTTTGTACTTGGCTTAGTAAACAACTGAAAAGTTTATTATTTATAAAAAATGTTAATTTAACAGTGTTCTATTAAATTAAGACTTGAAGGACAGATATGTTGATTGATAAACAATTTCGGATAAAACTTTGGGGACAGACATGGCGAATATGAGTTCAGAGCAGGTATAACAAAGGCACTGAAAATACAGACAGAAACGGACCTCAGGGATGTGCCCAGCTTGTCTTGAAGCCACCCTACACTAGTGAGGAAGCACTACTAAAATCACTTCACCCTCACCATCTCCACCAAGCAGGTGACTCATGCAAAAACACCAATGCTTTTGACTTCACAAATATCCATTTTGGCCTCTTCCTTTTAAGCTAAAACTGGTCCAGCCTTCAGTGGCCTGTGGTGAAATCAAACCAGCACTGCAAGATGAGGAACACTCAGCCCACAGTCTATGACTCAGTCCAGCCCTTTAGAAAATGACTCATCTGGCCCACTGGCCCTCTTTCCAACTGCCTCCTTTAGGCACGGAGCTTCAGGCAGCATGAGTTAATGTGGCAGCTGTGGCATCTTGCTCCCGACTGCCATTTTTTCTCAGCAGCCTTTCCTGTGTCTCACTGGGGGTTGAATGTGGGCCACGGGCTACAGAGCATTTGTGAAGCTGTGCTCTCCTCCGTGAAATCCCCAGAGAATCTCCACCTCAACTTCTGTTCCAGCATCTCAAATTTTTACTGGGAATTGTGTCAATACCTGTCACTAGCTGACTAGCTAACAAACCTATCTTAGTCTGTGCTAAGCACAAAGCTTTCATCCTTCTTCTAAACATTTGGTGGCATTTAGAGAACAAAAATAGGCAGAGACAATGCTCTAACCCTCTGATGAGAATGTTTGTAGGGGAGAAAAAAACAACACAGAAGAAACAAGATGATGCACAAATACACAAAGTCAAAATGAGTTCTCAATTATTTTTCTTGCTGATAAAAATAATGCTTTTAAGATTTTTGATTGCACATAGAAATGGATTTCATGCTTATGGGGATCTGCCTGCTCTGCAGCATGTACTTAGTAATAAATCCACAAATTCAGACACTCTGCAAAAGACGTAGGAAAAAGCAACATGTTACTTTGAAAAAATCTATTCCCAAAAAATTTCTAGTTCAAAAGGATACACAAAAGATACCTTTCTATTATATTTATGCACAAAATTGTAGACCCTTATATTTACTTCTAAACATACAATAATAAATTCTGCTTCTGTGAATTTTTTCTTTTAATTGGGATATCTGCTTTTACACTTCTATTTTGCTTTGAAACATTTGCATTGGTTTGTTTCATATTTTGTCAGGCTGTTTCAACTAAGTTTTTCAAAACTTTGGCTGCCATAATATCTGGAAACAGATTCTTATATTGACATAATCTTCTTTGTCTTCACAGTTTCATCCTCATTAGATACTAGCAAGATCACCAAGTGATCCTCTGTTACATTTCTTCAAACCAGGGTAAGTTCAGCTACATCTGCAGCATGAGTCTCTGCTACCTTTCTTAGCTCTTGCAATGGAGAAGACCACATTCTTCCAGGTTCACTGTGCTCATTGTACTTTACCGTGTGTTCTGTGTCAGAAATTTGTGTTATGTGGTCCCGTATTTCCCCAGTGGTGTTTTGTTGGCAAATATTGATGACTCCTAAAGGAGAAGTCCCTGTAAGGGGCTTGTCAGACACCTGGGATCCCTACAGGGAGGAGCTACAGGCCTCCCAGGTCATTAGAGGTGGGGAAATTCCTGGTGAGTCTGTTCAGAGACTCATCAAAAGGAAATGGAGTAACTTTGTTGAGGACAGTAATATTAGTGTAAGCATGGGGATCCAGAGCAGTTTTTGGCACAGACAGGTCGGCCTTCTGAAAAACAGCAGATGATAAAGAGAGGAAAGAGTGTGAAGAGCTGGACAGCTTTTCTGTGTAGGTGGTAATTTATATTCATTGGCAGGCATCTAATGTGAGACTGATTTATTGCATATCATGGATAGTCTTTTCCCTGGATTGCCCAATCCTTCGAATGATGAGATGCTAGCAGTGCTGCAAGCATGTCCTTTGTATCCCTGCAGGAATGTCACCTGGCTGCAAGGATGTCCAGGTTTCAGGGATCAGGCAGGGCTCAGCAGCAAAAGCTCTTAGGCTCAGATTATGTTTTGCTCAGTGCCATTGCCATACCCAAGGACTGGGAGTACTTGGGGGTGGAAGAGGTTACCATCTGAACAGCCACTTGTACTGCTCACCTGTGGAGCAGGCACAATGTAGTGTTTTCTGCTGGTACCTTGAGACACAGACTGCTCATTGGTGGGGTTAGCTTGTCTCGGGATAAAAATAAATCACAGATCACTTGCTGAGGACTCTCTTTCCTGCAGAATGTGTCATGGAATCAGGCTTCAAAAGAGAATTGTATTTATTGCACATAATGCTCGAAATGCTTTGGTGTAATGTAATTACGGCATGGAATGGTCAAATAGTTTAGTGTTGTAACTCCAGTCATTTTGGGAAGTGAATTAGTTTTGTAATCAATGGACAAGATATACAGTACAAACACATTGCTAACACACCCATTTCATGAAATTGCTCTTCACTCCCTCAGTTTAGGCAAGCCTGATCATTCCATGGGCTGCAAGCAGACAAACCCCTACTGCTGTTCCTGTAGATACCATCTGTACTGCCACTGAGCAAAATGTGGGCCCTCCCTAAGAGTTCAGGTGCTGCTGCTCGCTTGTTCCACTTCCAATGATTCAAAACCAGGGTCATTCCCCAGCATCTTCATGTGAGTGGGACACACCACTGCCAAGTCACCATCCTTCCTCTTCAAAGCCCAGGAAAAACGTGTAGACGTGCTATGTAGCAAGCAGAGGTTTTGTGGTCAGCTGATCTTTCCAGTGGGCACAGAGATCTGTGCATTATATTGTAACAGAGCTGCCTGTTGAACAGAGCTGCTCAATGAGAGTTGGTAGCAGAGTGTGTCCGCAGTGATGGCTCTCAGCTTGAACACTTCAGGTCTTCTGCTCTTCCCAGATATTACGTAAAAATTCTTTACTGTGAGGGTGGTGAGGGACTGGAACAAGTTGCCCAGAGAAGCTGTGGGTGTACCATTCCTGAAAGTGTTCAAAGCCAGGTTGGGTGGAGCCTTGAGCAACTTGGTCTAGTCAATGGCATCCCTGCCCACAGCAGAGGGATTGAAACTAGATCATCTTTAAGGTCCCTTGCTACCAAAACAACTCTATGATTTTTGATCCTATGATTTTACTGCAGTCAGCTGCAAAAAAAACCCCCAAAAAACCCCAAAAAAATTTAACAGGGCACAACATCATAAGGCACATACAGAGTTATTACTTTCTTCCTCAGTTTGTGAAACAGGTGATTAAAAAATCCCAACTCAATCTGTCCCAATTTGAACTACTATAAGTGCATTTTCATGGAATGCTAAATACTGGAGGAATCCCTCAAACTTATGTGTGTATTGGTAGTTCTCAACAGAACATTTGTTTAGAAGAATTTAGGTCACTAACTGAAGATTTAAGAAGTTTAACTGACATTAAGATCAAGATAATAAAGAAACTATTATGTGGGTGGCATATGTTTTCTACTTATAGTGCCATTCCTACTGTGGTTAAAGGCAGAAAAAAAGAATGTTGGAAGAATAAAGTATTCATTGGCATGCATATGCTGGAAAAAACATTACTTGGAATGATGCCAAGAGATTTCACATTATTTTATTCTTGTAAAATGAAGGAGATACAAAAACCCACATTATTACTGTACTTCTGATAAGATTTTACAGCTCTTCAAAATGAAAAGTACTGATGGAAAATTATGTTATTATATTAGCCATGATATAAAGCATCACAAAAATGGTAACATGTAAAAGCAGTGATTTGTTCGCTGGTATTAAACACTACCCAGCATAACTGGCTGCATGTTTTAAATCACAAGGTAATTTTGAGTATTTAAATGAATGGGATATGAGTAAATATACAAAACCAAAAAATCAAACATAATGACCAAAAAGTAATCAGCAACTCATTTCCCCATGTTCAAATATTAGAGCGATGCAGTCTAAGAAACTGAATCATGCACTGTAGTGTACTTCATCTTGCAGAGCTGAACCTGAGACATACAATTACCATAAACACTCAAAATAATTGAACATTTAAAGAATACATAGGTGCCTTCTAAAGGATCATCTATTTTAACTATGCCTTCAGCTAGATGGTATGCAGTAGATGTATACAATTTCCTTCAGCTGATATAAAACATGACCCCCACAGATTGCTATGCTATTAAGTACATAAAAAGGCAAAGCCTCCCTTGTTTTCATTCATCTCCTACACAGCTCAGTCTTTTCGCAGCTTATTTGAAGGAAAAATATATTTTCAATTTCGTTATTTACACGATTGTCTCACAGAAGCTCCAAGTGTATGCCAAACAGAGTTGCTGCTACTGTGGTTAAGAGAAAGGAGCTGTTATGAGACAAGGTGGTGAAGGAGTGACTCTGTGCTGGAGCCCTGCAGACTCTACTGGGCTGTGCTGGCCCTGTGGGACTGACACCGGGAACATTTCAGAACTTGTGTTGGATTGCAGTTTGATGTGCTTTGGATTTACATCTCTTACCTTTTATCAGCTACTTCCTCACCAGCTGCCATCACCTCAGTCAGAGTTTTTCTGGTTTTGAAAGCAACTGTCGGTTGTACTGAGCAGACTCTTTTGTGACCTCTTGCTAGCCCTCCTTATTCCCTTCCCTGAAACAAACCAGCATAAAAACAGTCACAAGGACACAAAGAGATAAATCTGGTCAAATCTTCTGGTCCACTCTTTATTATCCTTGTTGCTGATAGATTGCTGTGTACTTACCTAGGGCATTTTTATTCTACCTCATACTTAACACTTTCACACCTTATGCCCTGATGTTCTCAAACACTCTTGCCCTATCTTACTGAATTACAAATTCTGGAAGCAATCATGAGGGTGGAATGGATTTGCCAGTGGTGGCAAATCCAAGTTTAAGAAAGTATCTGGAGTGCTGAAGGGTTTGAAAGCAAATGTTTGTAGTCAAAGATTTAGCCATTACCTATCTGACAGTTCAGCCACATCAAAAAGGAAAAATATTTAAGCCATGTCAAAAAAGAAATATTTAAGTTATCTCAAGTAAGAAAATTTGAGAACAGAGAAAGAAATTAGAGAACAGAGGAAAAAAAACAGTATGAAATTAGGGGCACCAGGCCAAAGGCTGGGAGAATAAGGGGAATGGGAATGGCCCAGCCTGAGGTGGAAACAAATTGAAAAGTTTTAAATCGGGGAACCCCTCAAGTCTGCAGCCTACTGGGTAATGAAAGCAAATACCCAGTTGCAAATGCTTTTACTTTGTTTGACTAAGAAATTCTGAGGTTTTAGCACAAGAACCATTTTGGGAGATTCTCTTGATGCACAAAATATCTTAGTGCATCTAGCTTTAGGATGGCACTAAAACAGTGTTTAAAAGAGTGTGTGTGATGTGCCTGAGACTGCAGACAAAGCAGAGGATGACCTAAATGAATCAGGAGGTCTGTTCCAGCTTTGTATTCCCACGGGAAATCTACTCTAAAATAAATCTACAGTTCTAAAATTATGCATTTAGAGAAAGCTGCAAGGTTGAAATCCTCCCAGTAAAAGGCACATTTCCTGTGGTTCTTTTGGGATGGCAAAAGGAGAAGCAGAGCCAACTCTGCAAAGCTGTATTTTCTGTACATGAAGGAGAATACCTGGGTTCTCACTTTCCCCTGGGTTTTAACAGTCTCTGGTGCTAGTATATGAGTAGCCTATCTTTAAAAGCAGAGATCCTGACAGTTTATCCTAGGAATCATTTAACAAACACAATCTCAATCCTTACTGCAAATTCTAGTCTCCGTGATGTGTGACAATAAAAATTTCTTATTCTCTAATATTCTTTTGCGTAAGTTGAGAAAGGAAGATTGATGCAATTATGCTGATGAGCACTGGTAGAGAATAATAATTCTCTACCAGGGACAAAACAGAGATCTGGTTGCTAACATCAGTGAAACAGCTTAAAAGAAAACCAGAATGGCTTGTTTGAGTCTTTCCTTAAGAAGCTGTTCAGACAGAATCAGCATTCCAGAGTCATTGTACTTTTATGAATATTTGCACAGGTCAGTAGAAGAAGAAAATAGATTTTAAAATCTTGTCAGGATGAAACCAACGATTTGAAAGAGGAAAGCTAGACAAATCAGGGGAAAAATATAATGAATGAATGTTTGAATATGTAGTAAAAGCACATAATCTACAATTTCTTGCTTGTGAATTTAGATTACAAACAGGAAAATGTCAGCAGTTGAATTTCAATGTAAAAAAATTCTACACCTCCCTACACAAATACCTACAGTTATGTTGTGGTATCATTCTTGGTTTCCATTCTGCCTGCCCTGGAAGCTGGGATGCAGAGGATGGAAGCTCAGAGTGTCAGAGCCTGTGATAAGAAGGTTTAGTACATACACACACATACACATACACATATGCTCCAATGTGCATGAGATATAAAGTTGCCCTTTATGTTTTGGGGTCCATCTTTCATCACATTTTAAAGTAATAAAAAGACCTTTTTTCCTTATCTTCTTCAGTAAACATGGATTCAGAAACATCCTTTTTCTTGATCAACAATGTATTGGAACTGCATTTGATCACTGAGGATTCCAGTTTCTAAAGTCTCCTTACAGGTTCTCAGCTGTGCCACAGCCTATGGATGGGACAAAGATCTATCACTACAATTACTGGTGCAAAAATAAATAAATAAAAAATCAAGACTATTACCAAACACTATCATATCATATCATATCATATCATATCATATCATATCATATCATATCATAAAAACTATAGATATTTAAAAAATAAAGAGGATCCTAAATATGAAAAGAAATCCTTGCACTACTTGACAGTAAATAAGTAAGACTGATTTTAATCACAGAAGAAAGACTGAGGAACTCAAATGGACAGACCTGGGGGTTTCAGCATGAATTTATATTTAAGATATGCATCTTGCTGGTTTACCTTAAATAGGAAATCAACATAATCATAGTATGTCTTAGCATTAAAAGCAATGACTTTGTGAAGTAGTTTTGAATGTATATCAGAGCCCACATACCGGCCTTTCTAATTTTTTAAGGATCAACAAACTGGAGGGAATAATTTAACAGCTGCAGTCTACAATAATTCTCCATGACATTTCTAAACCCCTATTTCCTCTTTTGTTTAAGAAAAATTCATTCAGAGGCTTATATTTTTCAACAACTGGAGCCAAATATATTACTCTGACTGATGCTGATGGAAGAAAAATATTTTAAATTGTACTTTCTGCTTCAGCATCGAGTCCTGACTTTTTGAACATATGTTGAGAGGAAAGAGCAAGAAAGAGAATGCTCTTTGACACACTGGGTACCAGCAGAGAAACTGTCAGTTCACTAAAATTTGGAAACAACATTTAGACAGCTGTAGCTGTGTTAGAAAAGTCAAAAAACTTTCTCATCATTCTATGGCAAAAAAAAAGCTGGGGAAAAAAGAGATAGAAAGAGAGCAGGCCAGATCAAAAGAGGTATTTGATGGCCTGTATTCCCCAGTACAGAATTACATACGAATGACTAAATGAATACCGCAAATACTTTTACTTTTTAATTCTATTTTGTTCAAACAAAACCTGAAAATGGAGAAGCCTAAAGACCCTATTATTAAAAAGTTGTTATAGACAAAAATTTCTTCTAGAAGTATCTTGGATTATATGGAATTGAGGGTTAAAATAGCTACAAGGAATTGACTAAAAAAATTTGTTATATCTCTAACCATTTAATCTGTTTCAGCTGTAATAGAGATAGGTCTTACACATCTTTAAAAGCTGATATTAAGAAAGTTCTTTACAAACTGAAGACCCAGGGAAATAGTAGAACAAGGCAGAGGAAAAGATTATTCACTTCAAAAGAAAATTACTGTGTGTCTTGTACAAAACCTTTTCAACTCCAGTGAAAGGACTCCCTTTAAATGGCAGTGCACCATATTGATCAACAGAGAGTTGGAAATGCTACAGTAATAAGAGATAAAGTACAATTTAACACAATAGGGGCAGACAGAAAATTGCAGATCTTCACAAATTGGCTAAAGAGCTGTATTATTTAACTACCAGGCAAGGAATTCCATTGCAGTAATGAATTACAAAGAATAGCTGAGAAGTACTGGAAAAATAGAAGTATCAAATCTTCCTAGCACTGTAAAACTTCTATTTTCCACAAAGGAAAGATATATAGAATTAGACATCTAATTTGCTATCAGCCATGTTTGCATTGCGAATCATGAAAGTTAATTTATAGATTACAGATTCTTAATTTGATCTTGGGAATGGTCTACAGCATCTGAAATTTTTTTCTCTCATCCCAGCCTGTATTCGCCACAATGCTGTTTTTTAAGTTTAAGATGCAAATTACCGTTTTATACTTGGCTCATGAGCATTGAAGGGCATCTTGCTGAGTGAAAAATGTAGGATCAAATCTCGTCCATTTTTCAGGGAGTGGTATTCAGATACCATATGAAGTGGTGTATAAAATATGCCTGGTGGTGTATAAAATATATCATTCTTTAAACCTCAAAAACAATTTTATTTTTAATTTTTTAATCTGATTATCCTGGATTGCTTTGGTTTGTTTCATGACACAAACTTTCTGTCTTAATGACCTACTGCAAAGGTGAGACTGTGCTTCACTAGGTGTTTGAAAATGCTGCAACTGCTGAAGTGGGGCTGTGTTCATGCCATTTTTAAAGAAAATATATTTTCATTATATAATCTGAAAAACAGATGCAAGCCAGAGTTCCATTCTTCTCTCCCCAAACACAATCTGCTTTTAAGCTGCAAATCAATCCAATATGTCTCAGATGTCTGCCTCCAGCTGACTTCTCCCTTTAAACATAAACAGTGCAGATTCCCAAGGCCTGTTACTCTGACAACCCTATAATGCCATCCTTTAGACTTTCCAAGCTCTGCAAATCTTTGTTCCATCACAGCTTGAAATGGACCAGTCTATTTTCACTGCTCAAGATATGGAAAGCTATAAAACCAGTTTCCACATTAAACTCATCAGCTTATAAAATTCTTTTAGTATGACCTAAGCACCTATCAATGAAACAGATAAGTTGCAGCTTTTAACATCTTATTTTATTTGCAATCTAATTACTCAGTGCTGTTTCACATCTACAGCTGGGGAGGAAAACTCCATCAATTTCTGTAGTGACTCGGGCTGAAAAACTGCTGGCCCAGTAGAAGAAGAGGTGACTACATGCACTTGTATGAGGCACACCAGGTGTCTGGCAGATGGCCTTTTAGCATCTTTAAGTACCCAGTGATATGAAGAGCAAGCACTTCCAAAATGCATTGGTGCAAATCATCAAACTCCAACATATGGAAAAGCATGCAGGGGAGTATGCACTTAATGGAGCCAGCCAGTTACCCGCTTCAGGAGGTTAACATTTGTTCTTAGCCACAATTCCAAAATTTCCAGTGCCCTGCCATAAAGCAGTGCCTGAGAGATATCCATTCTTCACAGCAATGGCAAACTACAAAAAGGCCACTACTTGTTACAATAATTAGCAGCTACAGGCTATACATCCAATGTCTTTTTTTTTTTTTTTTTTTAATTAGAGGGGAAGGAAAGGCATTAATAATTTGGTGTGTTGGAAGCTGAGTGCTTTTTTCAGCCTTAAAAACAATGCAAAGAGAACATAGTTTATTTTAAAAGGGGCTAAACACATGGCTCGCTAGCAGCAAACACGATGTGCTGTTTCCATAGAAACAGAGGTCGGTATTATTAAAAGAGAGGCTTTCTGTGGCTGGTTCTCCTGAGGGACCCTCATTTACAGCTAGTATTGGGTAAACTGGGTAAGTGAGTTTTACCACCTGTTGTTAAAGATCGTTAGATATGCCTCTTTAAAGCTTTATTAACTCTCTGCTAATTCATGACAGAAGTGTGAGGAAAATCATTACCCCCTACCTATAGATTCTTCTGGAAGAATATTTACAATAAAAATCAAAACCAAAGTCATATCCTCCTTTAAACTGAGGTGGCTTTGAAGGATGTTACTTACTATTATCCTGGTAGAAGAATAGAGACATAATTTTGTCTCTGTCTCATAACCAAAAATATTTTCCTCCTGTTGAAGACTTCAAAGACTATGTGCCTGAATAAAGAGACCAAGAAGAAACTTTTAAAACTGGAAAATTGGGTAGTAGCAAAACGACAAGGTATTATTTCAGAATGTTACCGAAGATTTAAAACTAAAGTTGTGCATCTGGCTATTGACTCATATGTCCTGTGGTTAATCTAACTTTTTAATGCCATGAGGTACTTTCTGATGTGATAATGTTCAAGTCTATTTTTATCAGTGCTCACTGATTTCTATTCACTGATGTTGTTAAAGTCAGTGCTGCTCTTGGCTTTTTCAGCTTTCAGGACTGACAGAGTAAATGGCACATTGGGAAAAGTATGGGAAAAAGTTCCCCATCTCCATGCTCTAAACAGAGTATGCTAGGTGCTAAAAAACCAGCTAATCATGTTACAGCATCCTGTTGTCCTACATAAAAAATATAAAGTGGGTTTAGTGAGATGGGGCTGGAGCTAAACATTTTTTATTTCCACTTTTCTTTCAATTTTAAAGCATAATTTCTTCATATCTTCTGCAAATCCAAAACTGGGCTGCCCATGTTTTCCTGTTACGCCTGAGGCCATAGGAAACAGTGGGCTTGGTAAACTACACATTTTTACTAATTATGGACTATTCCACACAAGGAAGATGAGCAACTGTTGTCAAATACAGGAACCACATGGCCATCATGCTCTGGCTATTGTTTCAGGATTTGTACATAATCCAGATATAAATGGTTTGAAAGGCTTGATATAAAACACAGGTCTGGACTTAGCAATATTAAAAAAAGTGTGGGACACTTCACAAACTACAAATCTCCTTTGTACAAATCTCCTTTGATCCCCCTTATTTTTTGTTCATCTAAAGTGATACATTTTTAATAATTCCACTAGGACAGGAGGAGCTGGCACCACTCTGTCAGCACACTGATTATGGTGCAGGAACTTCATATCTTGATGTTACTTCTGGAAGCTTTGTTTCAATATGTTTCAAGAATAAAAAAAAAAGTTGCTTTGAAGTATCTGCTACAGAAGCAAGATTATCACTTGTTATCTATTTGCAGTCACACTTGAAAATGAGATTCATAGAAAGACAAGATAATTATGTCTCCAAGCTTCCAGTCTTCAGTGGGAAACAGAAAGTCAACGAGCACACAGAAAGGACATATAAAATTTTTTGTCTCTTCTTCTTTTGCTTGCAAATAGCTTCTCTTTTCACTAAGTTTGCCAGGGCAGTTAGCCAGCACTGTTCCTAAAGCTGCCTGTTGCAGCAGGA
Organism: Promerops cafer; assembly: GCA_013398275.1. Taxonomy (NCBI): domain Eukaryota; kingdom Metazoa; phylum Chordata; class Aves; order Passeriformes; family Nectariniidae; genus Promerops; species Promerops cafer. Next base: position 111,232 of record VZSE01011300.1, read on the forward strand.
GTCATCTCTTTAGTCCTCCTACCTCAGCATGACGTCCTCAAAGAGAACCCCACTAAGCTCTTCAAAATGCAAATTAAAGTTGACAAAGGCCAAATCCTGGAAATGCTGATGCAAAATGGTAATGCAAAAGAACTTGGGTAAATAATAACTGTGGAAAGAAACTGAGACTTGTACTCGCTCTGCACTATAAAATCTGCGCAGACAGGAGAGACTTGGTGAATTTTGCATGGCACTTCACTGGACCTGCTCGTTTCTGCTCTAAAGGTGACAATTATGGGTCAGAGGGATGAGCAACTGAAGTGAGGGTCCTTTGGGAGCAAGAAGAGAGCTAGTTATCAGAAAACACCTAATTGCTTGCTGCGAGGTATGCAAGCTAAGGTCAAATCTCTGTTCAGAAAAATGCTATCATGGAACAGCAATACAATATGTCGACAAAAGAGAGAAAGAAGCGAGCAGCAAGCTGCAGTAATTTCGGAAGACATAAGTTTATGCATACATATATGTATAAATCTCAAGTATATGTGTAGCGCCTTCAGCAGGAATAGAGAGTGAACTGAGACTTGGATGAGTGTGCTTGAGGCAGCTGGACATCCATCCAAGCTCTAAGAAAGGTAGGCAGAATGCAGATGAGCAGACGTGTGTGTTTAACACTTTTCTGCCTGCTCAGTGTCTGTGGGTAAGTGAGCAACAGCTCCACCCAGCAAAAGCTGCTCCAGCCTGTGTCAACCAGCTGCTGCTCGCAGACCTGCAGAGGAAGCATCAGGCACCCACCAAAGACAGCTGGGCTCTGCACACCCCTGCAGGGGGACAACGGAGAGGCCACCCCACAGGAACATGGGGGTGTGCCCAGACTGCTGGCTGCACATCAGACAAATTATGTGCAAGTATCAGGTGTAGGGGATAGAGTAGCCTGGAGATCCAGGTGAGCACACTGTGAACCACAGAACTCCAGTAGGGACCTGTCCATGCAGGTCTGCCCCAGAGAAAGGTGACACACAAAGAGAAAAAGAGAATTAAATAAATCTGCTTATCCCTTCGAAAGGACACCCTTCAGGTTTAATTTTACATGAGAAAGTTTTCTTAGGACAAAGCGAGGAAAAACTCTCTCGGGAAATAATACATGATTTCATTTTCAAAGAAAAACACCGTACATAGCAGAACAAAATCTAGAATTTAAAAAAGCAAGCCTTTGACATTTAGGGGAATCCTGTACAACCTTAATTATTTCACTGTATGCCTACAAACTATGACACACTTTTATGATGTACCTTTTTTTTCTAAGCTTCCTCTCATTCAGCACAAGATTCTTATGTATCTAGCAGCTATTTAATATTTGCTTTCTTGTTGTTTTTCAGTGTGCAGCTCACCAAATGTCATTTACTGCACTCCATAGCCTCATCTGAAGGTGCAATTATCCTCTGTAGGCTGCATTTCTCCTCACTATGGTACCTGAGTGCCTGTTAGACCTGAGTGTATTTCTTTAATATCCATTCAAGGTGGGAGGGGGTAGTTATCTTCCAAGATGAGAACCTGGACATGGGAATTAGTTTCCTAGGAGGATTTAGGATGTAATTTGTAGCATCTGCTTTTAAAATACTCTGCCATTTAGTGCCTGGCCCATCACAAACAAAGCGAAGAACATCATTAGCTAACCAAGGAAAAGCATTGGCGAGAGCAGAACAGACTCAGCACTGTTTTTCCAAGAGTGGGAGAATTCCATTCCCCTCAAGATTCACTGTCAGGGACCTACAGCTCAGATTAAATGAGAGAACCAGGTGATAGATTCAGTGCCATTCTTCCTGTGTTCTGTAGTCTGTAGGTAATAGCTTTTATCTACACTAGAGAAAATAAATTTAAATCCTTCTTCTGCATAACTAGATTTAATTTGGATCAAACCTAATTGGATATGACAGAGATGAAATTGAAAACAAGTCTATCATGTCATAACATCACCAGGTATTGCAGTACTGGTAGGTTTATGGGAATCATGGTTTAGAGGCTGTGTTTTACTTCTCAATCCCCTCTGCTCTCCTGCTGCTTCATTCTTGCTGTGGAGCTGGGATCTGATTCTGTGGATTTTTTTTCTAGGAAACTCTTCCCTTTTCCTCCCTTCAAAGGCAAGAGATTTTCAAACTGAACAATGTTTCCTGGACTCCTGACACGTGGAAGCAGGAAGAGAGCCCTCTACTCTGTGCAGCAGCACTACCTGGAAAAACAAGAGGGCTGAAGTCAGGATCCAGCACTTTTGGGCAGCGCAGGACTGGGCTGGGCCCCCAGTACAGGGCTTCCAACTAGCATTGCTTACAGTTCAGTCTCACAGCACAATAGAATACATTTATTATCGGAAGACATTTCTTTCTATGGCATTTATATACTGTCCAAAACTAGTTTCAGCTGCCAGTCTTGCCCTATGAAGCTCATTTTGTGTAACTACTATTCACCAGATCAGGAACTACAACCTACCATTCCTATCTCCCTGATGCTGGCCTCAGTATCCAGAATCTCTCCCTTTTTATTAGAAATTTTGAATCAGAGCTGAGCCTATTTTGTGAACCCAGCTGAGGCTAACCAGTGGAGCAGGATTTATGCAGCTCAGAACTTTCAAGTTGTAAGTTCAAGTTGTGATTCTCTACACAAACATAGGAAAAAGAAGGTCTAGCTATGAACATCTTCTGGTTACTACACCTCTGAATATCTTCCTGCACATTTTCCTTAGGGTGTAGGTAGATATTTTAAAGTAAAGAGCATTTAGTAACCTTGACTGGCCACACTACAATGCCTACCATCTTTTTTTCAGCATGTTTTGCTTTAAACATGGAATGACAGCTCCTATTTAATTCACTTGAGCCTGATGTGTAAACCTGGAATAACATGGTGAAATAAGCAGAGCTACAGGCAGAGCTGAAAAGAGGAACAAGCAATTGGGAGTCTTAATGCAAATTCTCACAAATTATTCCATCTGATGACTTTGCAGACAAAAATAGATGTCTGAAAAATTGCCTTTAATATAAACTGAAGCTTTGAACTCCACAGTAATACTTGTTGCAGAGAAAAGATCTTTTTTTGTTAGTATATCTTGAATTTTAGTACTTGCAATGTAAAGACTCTTGAAGAAGATACTTGAAAAGGAATGAAGTAAAATTAAAAGGAAGATAGTAAACCATAAGCCTGACATGGGGGACATGGCATAATAAGGTATGTCAAGAAACTGAGAAAATTGTCTGGTTTTTAAAGATGGTAGTTAAAAAAGACTTTTTGCAGAATATTAAATTACACTGAGACAGGCTCTAGCCCAAAACAGACCCTCCTTAGCACTGTGGGATGATGGAAGAAAGTAACAGACATTTTAAGAAAGGGCTCAGTGAGGGAAATGCCACTTGCCCTGTATATTTCCAATTGCCCTATTGCATCATGCTTTTGGAATAGAACAAAAATTATTTCACTAGTAGAAAAGTGCCAGAACAGGGGGAGGCAGCTTCACAGAGAAAAAAAAAGTGGTGAAACACTGTGTTTGGAAAGTGATGATATTTTCATTCCAGTCTTATCCTGCAAAGAGTGAGATGAAACTAAACACACTGTTCCATGGAAAATCCAAGCAAAACCCCTGATCATAAGTAATAGTGTCTTGTTAAAGTGAAAAAAAGGGGTATACCTTCATCTGAAAACAGTATCTTCTTCCTCACCCAAATTGTTGTACATGTAGTTTCTGCTGATGTTTTTTACATTTTAGAAAATTTTTGGTTTGTTTCTTTTTTTCAAAAGACACCAGGAGGATGAACACAAAATTCTCTCTCCCAACAAGAATCAGTTGCTGCTGCAGACAGGGGAATACTCCAACCCAGCCAAAGGGGAGTTTTCTCTCACCCCTTTTTGCCACACCTGGCTGATCCTGACCACAGGAATCGTGGTCTCTTCAGACCTGAGTTTCATGTGTTAACTGCACAAAGAAGAACCAGGTCAGTAAAATTTACCCTGTGAACTGTTTAAGTGAATTCGTTTTGATTGGAGCAAGCAAAGGTGCAGTTTACACAAGAGGTGGTTCACACAGCAAGAAGAAAACAAGCAATCCAGCCACCTAGCCTGATGGACAGTAATTTCCCATAGAGGAGCAATGCTAAGTGAACTAGGGACAAGTGGCCCTTCCACTTTTCCCACCAGCACACCTAGGCTCAGACCAGAGCAGCTACTGGCAATCAGATCACCCACTGTCTCTTGCAGAAGGACCTGTGCTTTAGGAGCCTGAGATAGAGATTTAAAGCTACCCAATTGGGCAATTTCGGGGAATTATTTTTTTATGCAATGATTATACTTGAGTCACTGAATAACAGAAATTCCGTATCTTCCTGTGTCATTTCTGTGCCACAAATCTGTGTTTTGCTATCATCAGAAATGTTCAGAGAGCTAATGTGGTGTGACAGCAGTCCAAATGAAATTAATCTGCAAATTGTCATAGTAGCTTGAGGTTGACAAGAATTTCTTCCCAGCTGGAAATCACAGAGGGAGAGCTTTACAGATCACTTGGTTAGCTGTACGCCCCATTAAACATCAGTGACTGATATCAGTGAAGGCTTATCAATCACCAGAGTCCCAGAGACTGTGAAGAGATTAGGAATGGTACAGTTTAGTATGGAAAATAAAATCCCTGGTGGGGTTTCTACATCCTCCAGTCTGCTTTGATTTGTAGTGAAATTTTAGTAGGAGTTCAAGAAAAGAAGATGGAGAAGGAATGAGGGTGCATTTCTGTCTTTTCTCACTTAATCCCTTCTCTAATGCTTTAGGAAATTGCTGGCACAACCAGTATGAGAGTAACTTCTCTGTAACTGCAATTTGTCTGGTAGTGAAGGCATTATACTTTGGTATGAAGCATATGCTTTCCTTCTGTTACCACAGATACATGTAGCCATAACTTTGCCCTGATTTCACAAGATGAAGACAGAAAATGCTGCAGTGGTGCTCTATTTCACTTGGTCATAATGTCTAAAATCAATGTGAAACCCTGCTAATGATTGAAAACAATGAAGCTTTTCTTTCTGATGCTCTCATAGATGAGATGTCAACTGCTTTGATTTAGCATCAGCAACAATTTAGAACCATTTTATTTCCTAAATAAGCAGCTTTCATGCTTAAGCACATGAGATTAATATTGATCTTTTTAGTGTTTGCAAACTATATTCAGGTAGAAAAGTAAAATGAAAATAAATCAAAACTTGAATGTTTCACAAATAAAAGCTAAAATCCCTTCTTCCACCTTTTTTTTTTTTTTTTTTTTTTGCAGTCCCTTCTTTCAGCTGGAAGACGAAAACCCAAAAAAAGCTCAAATAAGAGATTCTAAATATGCAGCAATGAAACACTAATCACATGTTTAGAAAAGGTCAAAAGTCTTTAAACTCCCTAAGCTATCTATCAGTTTTCTACCTGAAAAGTAGTCTGAACCTGGGACTATCTTTGCATCTCTGCAATGTTAATTTCAGAACATGAATAGAAACATGAACTCCTAAGGTGCAGATGTCAGGTGAATGCCATTCTGAATCAGTGACAACAGCTTCTTTGGGAAAATACAGCAGAATGACCACAGGCCCATTACCAAGTTAGTTTACATTCTGGGGCAAACCTAGCCATGATTTCCAGGGAGAATCACATTTAATACGAGAGAAAACATGCTGAGTTAAAGGGAGTGAGTTCTAATGCCAGTAACTGATTCTTCATATTATAAATATCCTCCCAATCACTGCTAAGGCAACATTTTCTTATCTATAAAGCATCTGGTCTGTGTACAGGCACAGCTGCATATCTTTGAAGCTCAACAACGCATCATTTTACCATTCCAAAACCAAAACAAGTAGAATTTGCTAAAAAAAATCCCAAACTTGCAGAAATAAATGTCTAATCAAAATAGATAGAACTGAAGTGGTATGATTTTTTTATAGAGAGTAAATTTCTAATGCCATTCCTAGTTTTAGTTTGAACTTTAGGTTTCAGAGTCTTTTCATCATTATCAGTGCACTCAAAATTGAAATGATTTTCAATTTAAGACAGTAGAAGGAAAGAAGTCTTAACAAATGTCAGATGTCTCAAGGTGAAGATGAAGCGTGTTTTAAGGATCAGTCTAGGAAACCTGAATAAATGAGCTCACTGAAGCACCTACCTATTCCTATTGGCTTTACTTCTAAATATACCCTCTTTCCATGAAGGAGGAAGGCTGTGTGAGCATCAGTGCACATAGCATAAGGAGATGGAGGTAGCTGATATCATTCTTCTATTTCCATGAAAAATGTGGAAGTCCATCCATTTCAAGAGCTGACACAGTCTCACCATTTGAATTGCGTTACTTCTGCGCTTGATATCTCACAGTGACAGCATCTGACCCAATGGTTTTGGTTGTAAGGCAGGGAGATTTCTCTCCTTCACAGCACACAGAGAATGGAAGAGGAGCCGAACAGACCGCCCTCAAGTTTTCACAGCAATAATAATTTCAGAAAGTTTTGACCAGACTTTTCAAAGCAATTTGATGTGATTGTACTCAACTCCAAATGAGCTCACCTCAAAAAACTGTGAACAACTGAACAATGAAAGTTAAAATTCATATGACTGCCTGATAAAGTAATGCATGATTGCCATGAAGAAAGCAGCCAGTCTGAGCATTTTTTGATGTAATTTAGATATGCTGTAAAAGTCTTTTCTAAAGGTTCCTTTTTTCCTCAAGAAATGTATAACAGAAAGACTGAAACATGTAGCTTCAAGCATGGCATTAATTTTGTTCCAACTATACTGACTACACAGCAAAAGCTCTTGAGAGTTCTAAAATGTGCACATGCACTCTTTGGTATAGATTGCAGAAGCATGCTTGATATTGAAAAAGTCCTTCCAAACAGATAAACTTTGATAAAATACATATTTAAAGGATAATTAAATTTAAAATATTCTTAGGAGATATTTCCCCATTTTTCAAATTCTTCTCCTTAGGCTGTAGAATGTCATTTAACTCTTCCTAATAAAGGCAATATAGCATTTCTGTGTATAACAGTACTTTTCAGTTTTTCGGGACTAAATCACTTGCCATACTGAAGGAATTATTAATTGTAACCGAAACACAATCAAAATCTTATTTATTTTTTTATTGCTTATAACTGATTTAAGAAAAAAATAAATGGGAAGCTGAAGGAAGCTTTTCTTTAGAAAAAGGTGGCAAACATCTAATTAATGCATGAGTGTCTGGAAAAAAGCCCAGAATCAGCAGCCCTTGGTACCAGGTCAGCTTTAGGTAGGTGTAAGAAACAGTAGTGATGATACTGCATAATTGCACCTGGAGAAGGCCAAGCATGTGCATTTACAAGTGAGAAACAGCTGAGTGAGTTGACAGGATGCTCTGTGCCCACTGGGAACACCCCCAGCCTTGCAAGTGTGTCTGCAGTGCTCTGCTCAGGTCTCCTTTGCAGAGCAAGAGGATTGGTGCATGACTTTTGGCAGTTCCCTGCCAAAAACATGTAGAAATGCAGTATTTCCACATTCATATACAGAGACCTAAAAGTTTTGCCTTCTTAGAATAAAAATCCCTGTAGAAATGCACCATTCATCTTTGCCTACCATCCCCTCAGTCTCTCTTTAAAAACTGCCTGAGGAGAAAGAAAAAGACCAAGAGACTCTGCCTTTTGCTTCAAGATGACAACAGAAATTACGGGAAGCATTTGAATTTTAGTCATTTCAACATTAATTTGGAAAAAAATTCATTGACTAATGGAATTACAGTGGATCTATATCTACATAATTGAGTGGAATTTAGTCTTGTGTATTATAATGTGGGCTAATTTTTTTTTCCTAAGTCATAAATTAGGGCTTATCCACTTGCACTCTAACAGAACATGGAGTGTTTTCCTCTTTTGAAAAGAATTAATGACAGGTAAAGTTGCATACACTGCATATCAGTAACAGTTTGTTAAAATTTGCTATGAGAAAGTCATTTAACATCTCTTCAGCAAATATTTGGAACTACTTGCTAACTCTCATACAAGTGATACGTGCCCAAGTGCAGTCTGGGTGACAATATTAGGCTATACTGAACAGACTTACTCCCACAGATGGGTTCATTACATTTTGCATATGCTGGTTATGTAGCATTTAGCTGGAAAATTCCTTTGGCAGTGCTGAGAAGGGGCTTTATATTACAATAGTCACTTAACACTCACAGTACTGTACAGAAATAAGCCAAGAACAGAGGGGGAGGAAGAGGAAGGACTGGAATAATTTTGGCATGAAGGAATGCCAAGTATTAAAACTATAACTTTTTAAACTTCATGTGTTCTATTTCAAGGACATTAAATACCCTGACTGAATCCTTTGCTGTCTCGCATGTGTAAATCAATGGGTGAAATTTAATTATTAAAGATCAACAGCTTAAGACAAAAATAATACATGCACATAAGGCACATATACAAGGAAACATCAGAAATATAAAGGCACACAGAAATAATTGCTTTCACTGAGATTTGTGTTGTACAAAAGTTTTGGTCATTTATTGTGCATATTCAAATAATTTTTTTTAATACTTCTCCACATCTGTTAGGATAAGCACAAAAAAAGTTGGGTTTCACCTCAGGCTTTGTATTTTCTCTGATGATTTTTTATTAAAATGTTACTTATATCTAACTGAAATAGTCAATATGCTGTAAAAATCTAATCATTCACTGGGGTGTGGCCTAAACATGCTTTTATTCACACAGTGAATGTAACCATAAGTAAGACCAGTTAAGTATGTGCAAATGTGGAGGATCAGACACTCAAATTTACTATATTGCTCAACTCCTTGAAATCAGATTTTAAAGACAGGATGTAACAAAGTTTGTGAACTATTTCATGTGTACTGATCTCAAATGCAGGGGCCAATCACACTTTGCTGAAAATGAGCCAAGGCATTTGCCAGTCTGTGCTTCCCAAGAAGACTTTGGAATTTAGTTGGAAAACAAAATATTGTCATGAAAACTCATACTGAGCAGCATTAGCTTTTGGATAACTTTTTTTTTTCAACACAAAGTTAAAATAAAATGCAAAAGTTTCTCTTGTTTTCCCATCAGTTCCAGTTAGTAGCACAAATAATAGAACTAGTTCTGGTTCAACCAGTGTCACATTACCAGATAAAATCCCAAGAGCACAGGGGAGCAGAAGAGGTGACATTGTGTATCTCAATAAAGGAGAAGTTCTGTGATTTTCATACTTAACAATACACTTCTGTACAAATCTGGTATACCTTACTACACTTAGAATGGTACTTATATCTGTAGTCCTCTGCACCTGAATGCACAGAAATGTGGTACAGTACAAACTGTAGGCTGAAATAATTACACTGAACATTTGAATGTGCAACAAGTTGTCTGTCAAATTCCAGTCACAGATCTGTGGGGGTGAAATCCTAAGGAAACTACTTCAGCCCTCCCAGAAGGAAATTCTAAGTCAAAGCTATTGACACTACCCATGGGCACTCACATCAGAGGCATGGGAAGTCTGTGCTCATATCATTCAAGACTGTGAAAGACTCATGTGAGGAGCAGGTTTAATAGTAGGCTGCAGTTCCTGGGAGCCCACACAAAAACTTAAAAATGGAAAATTTGCTCCATTTGCACCATTTGCACCAATTTGCTCCATTAGCAACTGGAGACAGTTTTATTTATTCATAGTAAGACCTTTTCTTCTTCCATTCATCCATGAAAAATTGAATGAAAAGGATAAAAGAAAAAAAGAAAAAAGACAATTTTTTTTTTAAAAAGTGCTATGAGAGACCTGTCAAACAAAGCAAATTCCGAATAGTTCCCAGAGCAAATGAACTCTCCTCCACCTTCAGCTTCCTCTCACAGATGTACATTGAAAGCCTCTGACTGAAGCCAGCAAGGTAAGGGTGTGACCTGAAGATCGTTCCACACATGTGCACACACATGCACACAGAGTGAAAATTTCAAACATCAAACAGATGGCAGGGGTGAAGAGAAACCATTCTGTGGCAGCTGGATCTGCACTGAGGATTCTGGTCTGAAACACAGACAGGAGGAATCTACTTCCCACAAAACCCCTGACATACATGTTATTAAAAAACAATCTTAACAATATTTTCTTATGCACCCATGCAATGACTGTAGTGTTTTATACATAGTTAGTAAAAGAAAATATATTTCCAGATGCATATTATCTTTTTGACACTTACTAGGAATACATTAAAAAGCTATTTCTATTCTGTTTGAGGATACAGTATTTCAGATGGAGCTGCTGGGGCCCATGTGTCTGTCCTGGGCTCTTCAACAGTGCTTATTTGGGCAACCAGCATCACAAGTTCATCTGTTGTGAATAGAAGTGATTTAATTTTGTAAAATCCTGCTCTGTATAACTGGACACTGACAATCCCGTCTGATGATCCTGTTTAATCACTGTCCAAATGTTAGAGACAGAAGATAAATTCTAAGAGCTTTTCTAAATGTTATGATTTGATGAGGGATTTCACTCCTGAGCAGAGCTAGGTCAGCAGGCTGGCTAGTAACTTTGTTAATCTTCTATTGCTGATACATTTCAGGAATCATCTTGGATTAAGAAGAAGCACACCAACCGTTTTTGCCTGTGCAGCCTCCCCAAGACTAATCTATCTGTTCACCTGCTTCACTTCAGTCCTTTGCTGCCTTTTTCAGTTTCTTCCCTTGGGTATATCCCACTTAGCCATGCAGCCAACACATGGTCTACAAAAGCTATTTCAAACAGCCCACAAAAACTGGTATACCTTTTTTCCTCAACTGATCAGTCAGAATAATCCCCAGTGAATTACATGTCAAAGATCCTTTCGAAAATTTGAGCTAAAAATTACATTGATTCAGGTAATGGAGACAGAGTGTGGGTAAATAAATAGCAAACAACAAGAATTGTCTTAGTCTATATTGCATCAAATTAAATGAAAATGTCTGTCTCCCTTATTTTGGTGTTTTCTTCTTTTTCATCATTTTAGTCTTCTTTTTCTCTTTCCTCCCTCTCTGCTTTTTGCTATAACCACTACAGTCTTCATCTTCCTTTCCCCTAACCCGTTATAGTGCAGTCCTGCTACATGTCCTTTCCTTAATTTTGTAAAACACTTATTTACACTTTACACATCACTCCTAGTGCCACACTGTTAGCCCTTGTCACCCAATGGTGACAAAAGTGCTTACCCCACTATTGAACACAAAGCTTCCCCTCCACAAACAAACTTGAGTTCTGCTGAAGGCTCCCAGACATTTCTGGTTATATATCCACTTTTCCAAGTGTCTGGAACATCACATCCACCTTTATTTCATTAAACAGTAAGACTCCAGCCAGGACAGACGACTACTGGGTTAAAAGCATTTAGTAGAGACATCTGCTCTCAGAGCCCAGAGTTTCCATTACTTGCTTCATTCACATAGACAGAAGTGCTGTCTTGCTCAGCTGCAAGAATCTCATGATGCTCAAGACCAGCAGTGGTTAGTGGAGCTGTTGCCCACCCACTAGAATTGTCAGGTATCTTGCTTGTTCTTATCCTTTATTTATGCAGGGTATTTCGTTCTGTGTCAAATCTACAAAAGACTGGATAAATATACAGATATCTGTATATACTGGATAAATACTGTATATACTGGATAAATATACAGAGACAAAGATTTGTACCAGAGTTAAAAAGAAATGCTAGATAAATATTTAAACACCTGGAAGAAAATTTCTAAGGCCTTTTTCATGACCTTGCTAATTAGCTCCGATAACAAATCCATTTATAATGCAAGGCATTTGCCTTCATCTTGAGTTCATCTGATTAGGCCCCATAAAAGTTGGAACTACTGTGGCAGTGAATCACTAAGCAATACAGCTGTGTTCATTCAAAAATTATCTGTAAATGCACATGCTGCTGACTCACCTTCTGCGCAGTATTTCATAGCTACACTAAAACTGCAAGCCAATTTTGAAAACAATTCTGGGAGCTACAGGAAATATTTAACAGGTAAATTTTGCTAAACAATATCTATTATATGGTTTTGAAGCCCAGATTAATGCTCTAAGAGCTTCTCAGGACACACCAGGTCTGATCCCAGGCAATTAAACAAATAAGGAACTGCAATTACTATAATATGGCAAAGTAAATGCCTCATCTTGCATGGTCCTGCTTTTCTGTTCACGATTTGACGTATAATGTTATTTCTAATCTCCTGGTCAGCTTCAAACCAAGTTCTTGCCAGGTATAATTTTGATGTAAACAAAATTGCAGTTTATGCATGCCCCCTGCATAGTAATTCCAATCCAGCCAATGCCACTGAAAGGTACAGCTATTGTAATTTGTTGAAGAAGAAATGCTATAAGACAAATAAAGCCCTAGTGGTAATTAACAAGACTTCCATTAATTAAATTCTATTTTGAGGGTAGCTTATAGTGTCCTTACTACAAATGGAAGTTTGGTTAATAGCTGTACCGGCACTAAATATCACCATACTTTATTTAATTTCCTATCCTTGCTGCAAAAACACCATTACAGCTCTTGAGAATCCCTACAACCTAATGAGAAGCAACTGGGTTTTTTAATATAAAGCAATTACTTTTGCAGTCATTTGAAGCCTTGAATTGGAGCAATACATACAGATGTTTGTTTGAAAGGAGATTTCTGTTTTCAATCTCTCATCAGCAAAGATGCACTTCCATAGCTTTATCCATTAGACCAATTATGCTACAGGAACTAATCCTGCATGCAAGATTTTCACATAACCTGAATATTTTCTTTTTATTATTCCATTTCTGGTTCCACAGAACAAATTGAAGCCATTGAATTAGTTTCATTTGTAGACATTCATAATCGTATAGGCACATTATGAATCTGAGTCTATAGGCTATTTTCAGCTGCATGCGTGTATCCTATCAGCCATTGCAGAGACTAAGAATATTTTTAAAAGATTGAACAAAGTTCTTGTCTTTTTTGGGGGAATTTTTTTTAACTTTGAATTTCTTCCAGATTGAAATCAGAGTGTTCGCAATTTTTAAAATATAGTATATTGAAATCAGGCATTAAAAAGCTATATTTCCACCTAAATAAGTTTTAGAGAAGTCAAAGAGAATATTTTACTTAAAAGGTGTTAGTCAAGCTCCCTGTCATTCTCTAAGCAACAGGATAATTACACTGCTCTAAGTGTCAAGAAAGGAAACATCAGCATAAAATTCAGCAAGCACTTTCCTACCTTCTTATTGTACCTGTTTGCTTTCACTTTTTACAGTCCAGGCACTTTAGTACTAATGTGTGTCTTAGTGAGGTGAATTCTAATAAATGGACCTATCACGAACACTGCTTTCTTCCTGAGGACAGATAGCTTCTCATCAGGCAGCTAACATTAGATGTGGCTTTAAAAAAGATATGTAATATAGCAAAAATACGTGCTGACATAAGAGTAGTGCTCATCACTGTGAGTGGCCAATAACCTTTTTCAGTGAAAGAAGGGAAGAGAAACTTCTTGTTCTGTGCAAGGCTGAAAATAGACAATCTGGTACTCATTGAAGGTGCTGGGGGAATTTCAAGATACCTTAAAAGGCTTGTTCATTTTCTTCTCTTCTTGGAATAGCATGAGATAGATTAGTCAAAAGAGTAGGTCCTCAAAAGAAGTGGAAGCATCCTGGAATTATTTGATTTCAAGTGGAACACAATCACTGCAGTCACCATTAGCAACAAAAGTCTTGCATTTGCTATATTCAAAAGTATCCTTCAGAGAGGATCTCTGAAAAAAAGTGAATGGTTTCTGACACCAACATTTTGGACAGATTATAAGATTTGAGGGAATGGCCTGAAGATGTATCAGAGGAGGTTTAAGTTGGATAAATGATGAGAAAAAATTCTTCACCCAGAGGGTGGTCAGACACTAGAATAGGTTCCCCAGGGAAGTGGTTACAGCACCAAGCCTGACAGAGTTCAAGAAGCATTTGAACAATGCTCTCAGGCACATGGTGTGACTATTGGGGATGGTGCTGTGCAGGGCCAGGGGTTGAACTCAATGATAGGTCCCTTCCAACTCAGCATATTCTGTCATTCTGTGATTTGATTTTCGTAATCCCAGTCAAGTGTTTTGAACACATTCTTTTTCTTCCAGTATCCCTCTCAGACAGCTACTTTTAGTCCTCATCAGCCTTTGCCAGGAACTCATTGTGGCAGTGGACTCAACAGACAAGGCAGATGAAGAGGCTCTCTATTCAAGTCTTCTTTCTCTGAGTTTCATGCTCTTCTGGCTGCTTGATATATATTGCAGGTTTTGTCTCCTTGCAGCCTCTGACACTGATGATGTCAAAGGACAAGGCTGTATTATTGCTCAGAAATATCCTGTAACCTAATTCTGGTGCAATAAGGGCTAGAGCATCAGCGTGATACTCCGCTTACAAATCCTCTCAGCTGGGCCAATTAACCTACACAGGACCTTGTGTTAGTGTGGACTGCTTGTGTGCCCAAGGTAGCCTGGATATATTCCCAAGGCACTGCACTACATCATGGACATGCACCAAAATTGAGAAACTATACAAGATAAAAGAATTATGAGGAAAGAAGAAGCATTTTGCTTCCAAATGCCATGATCAAAATCACTCAACAGAACAAAAACAAGAAATAGGTCTTCCATTGTCAACCCCACGACGTTTTTCAGAGACCAATGTGACAGAACTGCAAAGGGAGGCAGTTTGGGAGGAAACATTTCAAACGGCGTGAATTGGGTTGAAGACTAGATATGGCCTTCAGGAAAAGGTTTTTGCAAGTAGATTTTATCAACTGTAAGAAAACAGATTGAACTTTTCCTTTATTATATAGGTTCTGTAGGCTTCTACAGAAAATAAAATTACAAGTTTACGCATCAAGAGTTGCGATTAAAAGTTCATCTTTGCGCCTACAACTAACAACCAAATGTGGCAGTTGGAATTTCTCAAACAAGCAATTAAATTGTTTTCCATCTGATCTCTACTTTTCTGCTCTAAATGAAAACAAAATTGCTTTCCATGTGGAACAATTTTTCATTGAGAAATGGATAGAAAATACATTTCACTTCTGCAGCCTGTGTGTGACATTGAAAGATCATTCAAACTGAGTTTTAAAATGTTATAATCTGTCAAAGAATTCTGGGCTCAATGATGTCTTACTCATTCTAACAGTCCCATCTGCTATCTCAAGTGAATACAGATTAGAAGGACGCAGGATTTTAGCTATACATTGAGAAGCAGGATTTCAATTCCTAAAAAATGAGAGCTTCCATAAAGAAGCTCATATGTTTTTACTAAGATTATTCAGGCACAATTGTTTTTCCTTTCCTAACATGGTCAGGTGCATGATTTAGTAAAGGTCTGGAGAGAAAATTTTTTCTTTCTGAAGATTTTGCCACTCAAAATGAAAATACTACTTACAGATTTCATATAGCATTTAGAATTATTTAGGTATTCATTTTTGTACAATAATGAGTCAGATTCTGGCAGGGTAATGTCTGGGTTAGAGCAGATATTATGCATTGAATTATAGATGTATTCTTGGATAATGTAGATTTTTCTGCCCTTTTTAAGCATTATTTCAAACCATCTGAAGTCCTTTTGAAACCTACTTTGAAATCTATTATTTTTATCAACTCATTAGCTAGAAAACATTATCTTATATTTCATAAAATTATTAACTTTCCTCAAAGTCACATCTTAATACTATAAAAATTTGAATCTCAACTCTTGTTTGCTTAGAGTACACTGATTATATCAGTAATGAATGGTGCCTATTTATAAATACAAATATTTTGCATTTCAAAATGCTACCTTTTGCTGAAGATATCAAGTACACATTTTAAGGCCAATATTGCAGTTGTCATAGGGAATAAATGCAAAAAGGGCTTTAAGAGCTGTTCTCTGAAAAAAAACAAACAACAAAACATGCAAACCAAAAGCCCCAAATCCAACAGCACAGAAACAGGGAACAGACCATTTTATGTATAGTCCTTTGCCTTGAAATGCTTTAATATTACTTAAATACATATCACTCATTATTATCCAAAAATTAATAAATGAACCCTAAACCATACACAGAACATATTCTGGTTTTGTTTTGGCATGATCTAATTCTGATTTGGTTTAATTTTTATTAAATGGGGTAAAACTGAATTTTCAAGCTGCTTCCTTAAGTTACTTATCAAGTTGATGAGAAGGCTTGAAAACACACAAACAACATTGGGCATTGAGAAAAAAACTATGCAAGTTCACTAATGTAGTTCCAAGTAATGCATCAAAAGGATTTTCATCTGTTTTTGTGAAATTAAGACACGTTTAAGCTTCATTTAAAATATGTTTTGATTATAGAACTTATTTGCTGTCACACTGTCCACTTTATCAACATGAATATGCAATGGGTTTATTTGAAATGTCTGTGGCTGTTGCTACTCAATGCTTTGGCCTTGAAAGTGTTGGATTACTGAAAGCAGCCTGAAAAAAACAATGAGGTCCTACCAGAAATCATATTGATATTAAAGGATAGAACAGTCTAGGAGAGGGAACTCCTGACAAGAATTAAGGCAGTGGTAATAACTACTATTCACAAATGAAGAAAATTTTACCACAGTTTACCAAGCTATAAACAATGGAGTTCACTATCTGAAAAGATTGCCTGCCTCAGTGCAGGCAATATAACTAACTCCTGGCATTAATTCCAAGTGAGAATCTTAACAGGATTGTGATCTGAAATAATTCTCACTTTCCTAAATCTGATACCACTTTCATTTTACCTAGCTACATTTTTTTTCTATCTGTGTGTTTTTATATGCCTGATTAATTTTTAATTAATAGGTCAAGTATATAAAATTAACTGCAAGCCATCTGACCAAAAATCACACCCAGCATTCTGTTATTCTATTGATGATTCAAGGATGTAAATGTTCTCCCCACGTGTCCGTATTTTTTTTAATTGTTTTCTCTGCAATCTTACTGTCTAATTTATCATTCTGACCACGAAAGTTACATCCATTAATCAGGACTTAGATTCACCCCACAGTAACAGCAAAGCGTTCATGCATATTCACTCACTCCAAACATTCTGAGCACGAATGTTCCCTTTGACCACACTGTTTTTAGAATGAATTGAACTCAGTTCACAATGTGTTTATTATCTCTAGAAGATAACTCTAGGAGTAATGCAGGCCTAGTCTTGTTTTGAAACAATTGCCTGATCGATTGAGGTTTCATAAAGCAATGCACAGCTCATATCAAGTGTTTACTCAGCAGCACTGTGAAGCTACGTGCACATATGACTCAGGGAGTGATGTGCCAGTAAAAATAGCCCACAGGTCCCTTGAGAAACATAAATTATGGAGCCATGTAGAAGCAAAAGCCAACAAAACAGGACTAGTGCTGAACATACTGAGAGAAGTAAAGATGGGAGCTTGAAAGTGCCCTGTATAATGTGGTACTCAGAAATGTTTTCACAGTGAAGCGGAGAGGAAAGAAGTTACTGAGGGTGTCTGTTTAGATGTAATGAAAGGAAGCATAATAAACCCGAGGCAAAATGAGATATGAAGCAGGATTTGAGAGGTTCAAAGAGGAATTTGGCACTCCTATTGTCTTTCAGTAGGAGATAGCTGACATTTTTTAATGCTCTTTTTCATTACAGTGAGCATCATCACCTTGTCTAGGGTTTCTTGATACCTGGATGCACTGACCCCACTGTACAATGTTATCTGGGGCATGCATGTTTGTTTAAGACATACAAAGAGATATGAAAGCACTATTTATGTATTGATAAAGTATGGTAGAGATTCTATGGAGGTAATTCTTCGAGAACATAATTTCAGGGAATATGTGGTCCTGTACTGAGCAAGAAAAAGTGTAAATAGATCTGTCAATGCTGTAAGTCACTGTAATACTCCTATTTAGAGTAATTTGGATTTCTAAAGCATGGATGAGAAATGAAGACCAGTATCCTGCTTTTATTAAAATCAGAGGACTAACTGAAACCTCAGGACCTCATTTGTACTCATACTAAAGAAAAAAGATAGTATATTTTTTTTCTGGAAATGCTGTACTGGTTTTCAGTGATAAAGAAGGAAAACAGGTGAGCTGAGGAAAACCATACCTCTGCTCATGATTACCTTGAGCATCGGTGTTCCTCAATACTATCAATATACCACACAGAACACCAGCATTTTCAACCCCAAAATGAAAAGTGTTGATTTATTTGGTTGGAGTGAAGAATGAGGAGGATGGAGGTGAGAGGATAATCATCTATCAGCAGCTGGCATCTGCATATCAGGAAGAGTTGACCTGAAGAGGAGAAAACGTGGAGAATCAAATGGTAAGGCCTATCTGCAGGGAACAGATAAAATGAGCAGAGAGCAGGTTATTTGCTGGCAGCAGAAGGAAGTTTTAGGAAAGGGAAGAAATCACTCTGTGGATGAGACAAACAACATTCAGTCAAGCAGGGGAGTGGATGTTCTCAAGGCTCCAAAATGTTCTTGGCAAGCCTGGAACAAGCCACCTGTTTCCTTTTTCTTGCTTGCTCTTTTTTTTTTTTTTTTTAAAGTTGTCTTCCTACCAAACATTGTTGGGTTAGGTCAGCATAGGTATTTATCCACAACAATTAATCTCAGTATAAAACTTGCTGAACACGTCATCCCTGGGCAGTTCCTTGCAGAAACAGCTACACATACATATGTATATTTTTATTGCAACCCAGTTTGTTTTGAAAATCCCTGACTTGCTAGCCTATGAATAGACATAGAGGAAACCTGAAACTTGTTTTTCAAAGTGCAGTTTACCTATCAGGAAAGCTCACTGGACCTTTCTCCTAATATTGTTTCATGTCAGGGGCAGTCAGGACATGGTGCAGAGGTAAGCAGCGCAGGCAGGAGATCTCTCACCTGACATTAGATAATTAGAAATGCAACTGAAATTTTGTTGCTTGGCTCCTCACAGAAATGTTCAGTGAAGCATGATGTGGAAATTCAGGGAAATTTTAGAAGATTAAAACTCAGATGTGAGAATTGCAAAGGAAAGTAAGCCCAAAAATCACAACAAAAATCAAACAAAGAAAAAAAAAATATTGCTTGATTGTGACCATAACCTCCTAGGGTTTCTGCTACAGACTTATTTCTTATGTGTATTTTTTCCACACTAGTTCACAATGGGATTCTCTCGCTTTTCATTTAACAAACACGGGGTCCATGAAAAGCCTTACAAGCAGAAAGAAAAACTGATCGAAACACAATGTGTTTGAGATTGTACCTCATGCCAGGAAAAGGCAGAATTGCTACGTAAACAATCGAGTGACCTTGACTACCAGGTGACCCTAAGCTCAGAGCCAGTTTTACCTGCTCTGTGGTTTAGGACATATCCCTGAATCTTTTAATTTGATCTGGCCTTAGATTTGGTGTATAAACTATTGTAAGAACTTGGGAGCTCCAGCCTGTTAAGTGTTCATGTTATCTTCTGTTATGGGTTATTTATGCACAGGTTCCAGACAAGAAAATGTTCATTCCCTTGCCAAGGAGATGGGGCAGAAGAAGAGGCAAAAGCAAGGAGGAGCCAGCCTCTGCAAACTTTGTATGTGGGAAGCTGGAAACCATCTGCCTGGAGAGCCATGGCTTGCTGCAGTACCTGATTCTGCCTGGGGCTACTGGGAGAGGGTCGGCAGTGCTGCAAGGAGGGAGCCGGGCATCCTCCCGCTGGGAAGGGGTCTGTCACCCCCCACCCCGGCGCCCGCTGCTCCCAGACCCCTTGCCATGTGCGGCTGAGGCACAGTCCTGACCCAGAGGAGGCAATCTTTCACAAACCACCCTGCTTGCTGGCGGGCTGCTGCCTCTTGTGGATGTTTTAGTTTGAAGGGAGATTGTTTCTACCCGCTGGTACATCCAGTCCCCGCGTTTATTCAAGAGCATGTTCAAGCTTTGTTTTAAACTGTGCAATAAGTCAGAGCAGCTGTTTGATGCAGAACAATCTGTTTACTTGCCCACATGTGGCTGAGTAAAGTTTACAGGAAATTAAAACATCTGAAACTAGAAAGTGTGTCAGGGAAGAAACAAATTAAAATGTGTCATGTGAGCCAGTGCTGACCATTTATGTCACTGCCAAACCACACAGGGCTGTTTCTTCTTCCATCTTGCCACCCTCACTGGTCAACACCTCTCAAAGAGAGGGCTTGACATCAAAATCCATCACGTTTCCTTTCCCCTCCTTTGGGGGGAGCAGGAGAGAGAGAGAGCCCGGTGAGGCTGCCAACCTGTGCCTGTGTGCTGTGTGTCACTCTCACAGAGCCATCCTGCTTGAAGGGCACGTGTCACCCTGCAGGCACCTGCTGTGCTTTGGGCTCTCATGGCAAGAGCAGCTGAGGCTTGAAGAGCCCTGCAATTGCAGAATAAGCACCAAGTCTGTCTTATTTGCTACAGCAACTGGTTGAGAGACCAAGTTAGCATGAATTCTCAGCAAATCAATACCCTTCCATAATTTTGCCTCATGCCTTGCTGGCATGAGCTGGCACTCATGGGTCTCACCTCGAGCTATAGGCACACCTCTTGGGAGACATTCAGGCACTTGGCCCTTCCAGGTTAGATTCAGTGCCTTTAATCCGGAGAGAAGCACCTGAAGAGCCCCAGCAGGTGTGGGGAGACTCTACTAGGAAACGAATCTTCCAGCACAAAGTAAGGAAAATGCAAGACACTTCTACTTTAGCCCAGGAACCAGGAGTTTGGCAAGGATGAAGCACCTGTGCTGAAAGGACTTCAAACAGTGCTGCTGAAATTAGAGAACCAGGGACTCTAAGGCCACACTTTACTCCTAAGGCTTTATGTAGGTGATGCCTGATATTCATGGAGCAACCCCAGACTAGAAGGATGCAAAGCTAGTTTACTGTAGCATTTTCCTGGGTCAAGTCTGATGCAAAAAGTGATCAAATAAGAAGATACCACAGGTTTGTGAAAACAATCACATTTTGGAATTTTAATGGACTGGAAACTGAAAAAAAAAAAAAAAAATTCTTGTGGAAAATATTTTGTAAACAATATACCTGGATGTTAATCTTCATTGTAATCCATTGTATATCCACCATCCTTCCTAAAAATCCTTCTGAAAAAAAATAACAAATCTCCAGTAGTGTCTTTCACATCTGGTTCTTCCCCAGTTCAGTCCTAGTGAGCCCTATATGAATACTTGTCATAAGAATAATCTGAGAAATCCTTGCAAGGAGAAGCTTGCACTGTTATCACCATAACAGTAACAAAAACTAGAACATACTTTTTGATCCTTTGATGAAAGAAGACAAAGATGTTAAAAGGGTGATGTTTTACACACTGATATTCTATATATTTCATAGATATATGATCTGCCCTGGAATAGTAGCTCTCTCTTTTCATCTACTACAGAGTACTTTATAAAATAAACAACCTTAAATGCAGGCTTTTGATCTAACAAAAGTCTATATGATTATCATATTATTTCCCCTCTTTCCCCTTAATTAAAGTTGAACTAGAGTGAAGTTTGCTTTCTAAATTGCCTTTTTTTTCTTCATTTTGTCTTCCCCAGTTTCTCCTCAAACTGCATTCTTCTATTCTCTGTCTTTACTCTTTATTTAACTATTCAGCTGTTTGGGGGAGTTGCCTTAAAACCCCACTCTGCACCGGCCAGGTGTAATCTTGAAGGAAAGAACAGTATTACAGTTTTAAAGCCGGTGGAATCATTACGAAATTTAGACTGGTGCTTTTCTTCCTATACTATCTAATTTTCTATTAAATATCTAAGGTACACGTGGCACTATTTAAAGACCCATACATTTTATTTGCATTGCATTAAGCTTCTAATAATTCAACTGCTAAGATAGTACTGAGAAGTCAAGCATATAAGATGGACACTAATTAACAAACCAGTAAAATGAGGTATGAGGTACAGATGAGCAAACTGAGCAGTTAAGTGATGTCATAATCCTATGAGACACCGGTCTAATAATCTATAAAGAGCCCAAATACTGTGTTATAATCTTGTGTAACTTAAGCTTTTGCTTCAGTGGAACTATTCACATTATTTTGGTAAGCAACATGCTCAAGTGTATTCTGGCCAAGGACTACCGTGGTGGTTCTGTGCAGTGGACATCCTAATTAGCACTGGACAAAGCTTCAACAAACAAGAGCAGTTGTCTTTAACTGCATGGTACAAGTCAGGTTGTACAGAGGAAATACTGAACCCCGGGTAATTTTCACTTAATTAAACCGTGGAAGGAGAGTAGCAAAACCATGTAAATACATGACATAATCAACTATGCTGAACTAGGCCAAGCACAGGGGTAGCACACACTCTGCTATGAATATCAGACCCTGCCCTAAGGAAAACACAGGTCAGTCCTCATTAACACTTAGCAAAAAAAAACAGGGTCAGTGGAAATCAGAGTAAGGGCAAGAGCTGGGTAAGGACGACCTTTTCTCTGTCTGAGACAGCAGGCCTCCCCCACTGATAGCTGAGAGAGATGAATCCACACAGCAGGACGGAGCAGCAGCAAAGCCTCACAGTGGTATCAGGGCACAACTTCGGCCGCTGACCCGATTTGCATTCAAAGCAAAAGCATCTGAGTTCCTTCATGCAGACACTGCACTGCCAGAAGCAGCACCACATGGCTCCCTGTGAATTCCTCATCTCTGTTTTTGCACATCCAGGGCAGGTGATGTAAACCCTTACCTTTGTGTCCAGGTGGACCACATGACTCATGAGGAAAGGGATAAAGGTGCTAATGCAGCACAAAGTCATGAAAAAATACCCTATGCACAAATTTTCTTTCAGGATTAAAACTGCATTATTCTAGTTCTGAGAGAATGTTAGAAAGAGACAAGAAAAGATAAACATTTCTTAAGGCAACAGTACTTTACTTCACACTGGAGTCCTGAAGTACTTTAAAAATACTGATGAATTTAAGTCTTGCATGGTAGTTCTGTCAAGTCAGTACTTCTGTCATTTTGCATAAGTGAGAACAAAGGTAGAGGGACTTCGGGAATGTAATCTTCTGCCAAACTCAGAGTTGCCTTTAAGATTTTCAGTGAATCTTGAAAGTGTTAGCTATAAACACAAATGCACTGTCAGTCACAGAATTCTGGCACTTGAAATGTATTTTCAGTACATCAGGTAACTAAATCTATGAAGGCATAGAGAGGACTAATTTTGTTGAAAAGACCATTTTAGAATGAATGCAATTTGCATGTGGTACTTCATAACTGGAGGTGAAATTTGTTTCAAAAGAGGAATTTTAGAAGGTAAAATGTGTTGTTGCTTGTGTTTCTGTAACTGGTAATTCCTGTCCCAGACCCTTTAAAACACAGAGAGAAGACAAGGATGATGAAAACATATATATCAGCTGGGGGGGGGGGGGGGGGGTGGAATGAAGAAATAATAAAATAGTGGTAGTGAGCATGTCAGACAGGTGCTGGTCAGAATGTCCAACGGTGACATGAGCACACTTTTCACCCAAATGCTGAATTCCTAGCCTGTGAATTTTGTATTTAACTTCGCTTGGGATTATGTACTTAAGAAAGTGAAGAAGTCTGGTTGGAAGGAAATTATGCTTTTTCTCTCACTTGAAAGAATTAGAGAGTCTATCTTGTCAGGAGAGAATCCAAACACTACAGCAATCATCTCTTGAAAACTTCAAATGCTCATCTTGTTTTCATTAACAGTACTTCAGTGATATGAGAATTCAGCCAAAAATTACGTGTGATGTGATGGTTTCATGTTAATAGGTATTTAAGTGAAAGGTAAGGCATTAATCAAAGATTAGAGAAATGTATGCTAAATTATTGTGATATATGTATAATTGAAAAGATGTGTTGAAAGGGCAAAAGACTTCTCTCTTGGAAGAACAAAAATTAAAACATAGAACAAGGTGGAGTCAAGGTAAAATATTTTTGAAGATACACTGAATGACTGCTTTTATTTTCTCTCTTTGCATTTTTCTCCTCCCTGTGGGAAAGAAGCAATTTGTCTGGAACAAGTACTTGGAATTCATAATTTGATGCTATAAATGGAGGATCCAAAGGAAAGTTAGTCAGGGTAGTCTTAGTAGCTGCTAGGGCAAAAATTATCATCCAGGTTAGAACTAGTTACAAGTCCTTCATAAAAAGGTCCCAAACTTGAAATTGTAGCTGTGATGGACAGTAACATTGAAACCTGAAGTTCAGTTTATATAGAAGAGGGTTTTTTTAGGAGCTGTGAATAAAGAAATCAGCTGATGCAACTTGAGGAGTAATTTTGGACACATCCTGTAGTGCCTTCGGCTGTTTTTGTACTGGGAGAGATCTGAGTTAAATTATTATTCTGTGGAGTCAAGTCCTTTCGCTGAAAAGGAGATGAGTGGCAGCCACGGCCCCGTGTCCCACTAATCCCTGCAGAGCAGTGTGGGCTACTGAGGCCTGCAAAAGTACCCCAAAGCAAAACAGAACAGCCTGAAACTTGTTCTCTCTTGTATAAGACAAAGATCGTCTTTGGATCACAGAGCTTTAAAAATAGTTTCAACCTACTTCTGCCTTTCTTAGCTCTCCGGTCTTATGACACAGGCTGTTGTGGCCCGGGGCTATGTCGCTCTGGAAAGGAAAGACTCTTGCCTGAAAGTTCCCTGTAGGCTGGGAAGTGCTGGGCCTTAAGAAGGGGGATGAGCTGGACAGATGTGAAGCAAAAGCCCTTGTCTTGAAGCCAGCCCACAACCCCCAGTACCAGCACATAAAGCAACCTCCCTCTTCAAAACTGGTGCTTTCCTTGAAAATACATGGTCCATCCCCAGTTCTCTATCAGGTCTCCTTCCTAACAAAGCTGTTACCTGAGTAGAAACCATCTGGTCACCTGCTTATCCCTGTGGGGGAACTGGCTGAGTCTGAAGCCATCTTCGCAAGCTTATGGCGGATGGAAAATGGAGTCCCTACTTCCACCTCCAGGAAATACCTCAAAACTCCAAAGATTCAGTGTCACTGCTAAATGCATGGGGAATTTTCATTGCTTTCTAAATTCCATTGTTAGATTCATGAATCCACTTCAAGCAAATTAATAGTTGCTATTTTGTTTACCAGGCTTGGGAGGACTGAGAGCCTGCAGTGACACACTGGGTTATGCCAATCTCATTAGCATTTCATTAGTCCTCCACTTCTTTTCATTAAAATCTCAACCTCATGTAATTTCTATGCCTCTCTCCACAGATAAGAAAGAAGGCTCAGATGCAGAGAGTTAATGGTGTCAGGCTTTTCCCCTGTTTCCAAAGTATGCTTGCTACAGGCACTTGCTGAGCCCTGTCAAGCTGATATTTTTAATAATACAGTATGTTCTTATTAGTCCTCATGCCTGTGAATCACATTGAGCTGAAAGAAATTTCCAGCAGTTGTAGGCCCCGTGCACAGCATGATGTAACTTCCCTAGCAACGGGGATCTGATGTGACATGGCTTTGTGCAAAATGTAAGCCTCAGAAACCTTCACTGACCTTTTGAAACTTTTGTGTCTTGTGGGATGACAGCTCTAAGGCTGTGTTGGCTCTTGAGGGTCCCGTCCTGCTGATGCACATCAAGGGGAGGTCTGCTCTCTGAAACTGCTGCGTACCAGGAGATGACAGTTGTTCTGATTTCTGGAAGGATACGAGAATCCCCCAATCTCCCCCATCACATCTCCAGAGAAAGATATTAAAATGTGAAACGCCAGTCTCAGAGAGGCAGTGCAATTCATCAGCTGGCTGTTGCAGTGTGAGAAATAACTACAGCCCCCCCTTAAAAAAAAGGCACTTCAATAAAGGGAAGAATAACTTTTCCACAGAAAGAGAAGAGGTGCCATGAGGAAAATAATATTCTTGTCTTCTGTATGATGCTTTCTGAACATCTGGAAGTTCCAGGTAAAATTTGTAAAAGCAAGAATATTTTAGATTCCTTTGGGAGCAATGCACAACGTATGCTAAGACTAGATTTGGGGGTGAAAATTAAAAGGACTTTACTGGGCCTGGTTAGGAAATGATAAATTTTCCTCATAGTAGCTCATATGGCACTGCATTTTAGATTTTTGACCATGACAGTACTGATGACACATTAATGTTATAGCTTTTGCTGAAGAGTGTTTGCACAGTGTCAAAGCCCTCTCTCAATCGGCCCCCCAGTGAATAGATGAGGGGTGTGCACTGGGGCAGGAGGTGACCCAAACTAACAGAGCTGAACTAACTAAAGAATATTCCACACCATATAATGTCATGCACAGCAATAATAGAAGGAAAAAAAAGAGGTTTTAGCAGTGTTACTCACCTTTTATTTGGGAACTGGCTGAGCATCAGTGTGCCCACAGGAGGTGGTGATTGATTCCCTCTGCATTGTTTTTTTCTCTCTTCTTCCACTTATTCTTCACTTGTTAAACTTTTGTTTGCTCATTTGTTTTATCTTGACACCCAAGTTTTCTTGCTTTTCTTCTTTCACTGAGGGAGGGGGGAAGTGAGCTGGGGGCTCTGTGGTGTTTAGCTGACCACTTTGTTAACCAACAACAAAGACTTAAGAACACTTTGCAGGCTTTCTACTGTTGGTAAACATTTAGGGCTTGAGAACCTTCCTGACATCTTTACTGATTTTTCTGTAAGGAAGGACGCTAGGCTATTTTCTGAGCATTTTAACACACTGCAGTTCTGTTAGTACTGAACAGCAGGTTTTGTGAAGAAAGATGACTTCAGACTTGTTCTCTGGGTAAGAGTCTATATATTCCATACCAGGAATAATTTGTGGAGTTAGAAAAACATAATTTCCTGTTGAAACTCACAGAGGTATATGCTTTTTAGCCTTTAAGAAGCCATTTACAAATAACCAGTGAATGCTTGATTACAGGTTATTCGTCTTACCTCTTACTTTGATGATCACATGCTTGCAATCTCCACAGTGAATATTTCAAATGGGAATTATCTGGCATAGAAACTGTTTATATATAGTAAGGACAGATTTTGGTACAAAGAGATACTGATCTTTAATAGGGCTTTAAAGTGCTTCCAGAATAGCATTAAAGGGGCAAAAAAAAGGCAAGTTTCTCTGCTTATGATTGTAAATAATCATAAAAAGGTAGTTATTTATATTACTCAGTAGGGAGTCATATCATAAATGTGTACAAGTTTAAAAGACAGGAAATTACAAGAGAATAATGACATCAAACAATTAAACATCTATCTCCACTTGTGTTTGTTTTCTTTGGTCTGCTACAAATGAGTTGGAGGTAGATGAGGAATACAGAAAGATCAAAATTGGTTCAAGATGTTATTATTTAGAAAATGGTAAACATAATTTCTCTAAGTTTTTGGTGGTTATTCCATCAATCTTTATAAGAAGGTCATTTTCCCCCAAGTGAGTAATATTTTAATTTGCAGACTGCCACTGATTTCATATTCCTGTATAAATAAAAGGCACTTTGCACTTAGAGGCAGAGATGAAAATACCCACATGACAGTGTCTGACAAGGCAGTATGAGAAGCCATAAGCATAACAAATTTCTATTTGCTGATTGTGGTAATTGAAGGGTAGTTAGAGATTTTATATATAAATATTTCAGTGTATGTATGTGTACATATAGACATTTAAAATATGAGCTCTTTGTGGACTCCTGATTATACAAAAGCAGTCCTGTAACCTCGAGAAAAACAGTGTAGACATTGATAAACTGCTATTCTCCAGAGCTAACCACACTGCCATTTTTTTTGTTAAAAATAGCTTGTCAAATTAATGTCAGCTGATTTTTAATTCCATAACACACACAACATTAATAACTATTATGGGTCTTTTTATTTGTTGGATGACACAGTCAAATCCCTTCTTGTGCAAGATGCTTGTTCCTTACATGGAGTTCTCTCATCTGCTCCACTCAATCTATCTGCCTAGTCCCAAACCCACTGAAGTGATTGAAAATTGAAGTTCTTTTAACTTCAGTGGGATTCAAAACAAGCCTTGAGCAAGTAATTGTCTGCAAATGGTTCATCATTTGACCCACAACATTTTTTCAGTATTCAGCTTAATGGAGTATTTAATTTAAAAAAAAACACCATTAAGATGCAAAATAAGGAATATTTATTGTTAACTGACTGGGTTTCATCTGAAAAAAAAGCAAAATCAAGATTTGAAAAACATTGTCTCTTCTGGTTGATAACAAAGCTTAAAAATAATTTTCTTCTCAGATCTATGACAAAAATATTGTAAGCTTCATCAGAAAATCCAGAAATACCCATTGACATAAATCTTTTAATGTGGTATAATTTTCATGACTCTCTTCAGTGATCTATTAAGGTGCATTGCCTAAAGAACTTGTGTGCTAGAAAAAACCTGAAATATGGTGCTTAAACACCTCCCATTCCATTTTGCAAGGTTTCTGTATTAGGTTTCCTATCAACAGAAGCCAGTTGTATCAAAGGGGCCACCGACAGGGTCGGTGCTTGCCTTCCAGCAGGGCAGGGAGGCTGAGCTGGTGATGCTGGTGCTACTCCCTCTCCCCAGTTTGCTCCATGTGCAGGGCACATCAGGCTGTAGGTCCTGGTGCCCTGTGCTCCGAGGTGCATTCCAGGCCAGAAGCAGCCATGTAGGGATGCCGTCTGCTTTCTGCCAGCCACGAGCCTTTGATAAATGAAGCAGTTGATGCAGATATCATTCTTGCTGGCTAAAAATGTAGGAAGTTCTGTCTCCAGAGGCACTTCTGGGCAGCATTCTGAAGCTCTGGGCACTTGCAGGGCTTAGCGGGGAAGTACGAGTTATGGGCACTGTGTGCCTCCATGTTGATTTCCAGCCTCTGGCTACATCCCACTTGTAGCAGTTATATCCAAATCAGTCCCTAAAACTGAAGAATGAGTCCTGATTTCAAAGAATGGGAATTTGCCATGTTTGATGCTATTCTTTCTCTGTCTGCTCTGCTTGATAAGAGTAATTGTTCTTTAGTGAAGCTACTGCAAATCACAAAAGGCAGAAAGCTGTGTCTAAGCCTGACCATTAATGAAACCAGTTCATTGATCTCTGGTGGTACACAGGGTTCCTGAATGCAATTAATTTATATGAACAGTACAAGGGATTTTGTTCTTTAATTTTATTCTGTTGTTTTATAAAAAGCTAATGTGATAGAGTAAATGAGACTAGTGCTAGCTCAAGGAAGAATAACTTCTGAGTATTTTACTTACAGGTCATCAGCACAGACATGATGTAGGTTTTTATAAATGGAAGAAGCTAGGGTCCATTTAAAATGCTTTGTCAGTTCCCACATCTAAAATAGTTGCTCAATTTAAAACTAGCTGCTTGTTTCTGTTAGGATATAGGAGTTAATAATACTCAGCAAGGCTCATGTTCTAGCCATATTGAACAGGAAAGATTGTTCATTTAACTGGAGCTCACATACTCAGCTAGGGTAGCTCCTGGGAATTGTTTTCCATCTAAGGGCAGCAACGTGAGAGTGATGAAGGCATAATTAGATGTAGCACAGATTCCACTTAAGCAGAGTCTCTATTCAGATAGTGTTACCACCACAACTGATGCTTCACTATTTGTGAACACTAAGCTTCAGTCTAGGCTGCCCAATAAAGTTTTGCATTTGCCCAGAATAAGAATTTGCTAAACAAAGGATGATTTAATTTTTTTCTCTGCTTTTTTTTTTTTTTTTTTTTTTTTTTTTTAATCCTGATTTTTGATATATTAAGCCTTTACAGATTCTGGTTAAACAATCTCCTTAGGAGATTTGGCACAATTACAGGTTTTAGAACAATAAACCTTTGGCTAAAATGGCAACAGTGCAATGTTTATATCATTTATAGTAAATTAAGGCACCTGAGTTGAGTGTTAAGGGCAGAACAGAGAACTTTGGCTGTAAGTTGGGAGGAAAAAAAAGAGACTTTATGACTTTTGAAAGAGGGGGCAGACAATTCAGGAGAAGTGCAAGTATGTCATGAGGTTATTAGTGAAGAAAATTGTAAGGGCCTAAACCCAACTAGAACTTAATCTGGACACTGCTGTATAGATAAAGTGCTAAGACACAACGTTCAGTGGTGGACCCAGCAGCACTAACAGTTGGACTCAATGATCTTGAAGGTCATTTCCAGCCTAATCTATCTATGAATCTATGATTTCGCTGCAATTGAGGATGAAGGACACTCAATTGTGTGAGATTTGTTTTTATCTTGTTAATGTTCTTCACATGAACGTGTCTAAAGAAACCACAGCAAATGCTGCTGTGAGGCATTGCACACTTCCACTGCACAGGGAATGCAGTTGCCTTGTTGACTTACTTCTACTCTGTGAATGGAATTGCTCTGTAGTGCTCCCTTCCAAGCAGGCACTGACTGATGTCTCATTAAAATGGGAGGGGTTTTTTCCTGCCACTTCACTTGGGGATGCTCACACAATCCCTGTAGGCTCTGGGGTCTAGATGGAGGCCTTTTTTTCCATCTGCTCAGCCAGCAGCCTTGTACCATGATGGCTGGCATGGGAATCTTCCTGCTGTGAGCCCTGCTCCAAATTGTGCAAGTCCACCTGCAGACACAGGTGGACTGCTTCTGTGGGAGCAGAACCTGTATGCAAAATACCTCACCAAAAGCAACCTCTGTGAAAACCTCCTTGGGCCTGAAAAAGAGAGATAAAATAATTTCCCTGTGTCTCTTCCCCATGGAGGTCTCCAGCATGATCCCAGACCAACAGAGATTTCAGAAAAGCATTGCAGCAAATGCAGCTGCCTTCTACTTTCCCTCAATAGTCATAAAATCCCACGCTGCAAACTCACCTGGAGAGCTTTCAGTGCAATAAATATTTTACTTGGAGAATTCAGGTAGGGAATTCTTTTCTCGAGGTATTTCACAACAGACTAAAATAATGCTGTAGAAAATTCCAATTCTTTTTTCTTTTGTCAGGCATTTCTTCAGAGATTTGAAATCTAACAAGCTTCATTTCATTGAGCAATTTTTCATCTAAGGTGGGCAAAAGAGTGGAAAGCAGCAAATAGGTGAACTATGCTGACTTATAATGTGCCTACCAGATAATTTCAAATAGAATTTCGAAGATAATGCTGATTCTTGAGTTTTCTGACAGATAAAGTGAGTGAACTAATGAAAAAGGCATAGAAAAACAAATATATGTCCAAAAGAAAGTAAGGGAGATGGAAGGTTCATAAAACAGATGGAATTATCTTTTATGCTAGTGGTTTTCAAAAGTTTTTCTCACTACTAATGGAATACAAAATTCTCCACAAAATAACTTAAGAATTAAGGATGCAAAAAGAAATTATAAAAATAGCACCTGCATGATTATATAGAAAATCTGTATTTTTTTATTATTGTTAAAGAATGCAATGTAGTTGTGGCAAAAAGACATTCAACAACTTCTCATGAAATATGTTGCAGAATTGCAAGTCTCTCTACTCCCAATACTATGTTTCTTCCAAAATTTATTTATTCTACAATTTATTCCTATTTAATGCCTATTTAATTCCTATTAAGCCCATGAGCTTCAGCATGAGAAGATGAGATCCTCGGAAGAACACATGAAAACATTGAGTGTATCCATCAAGTTAAAGAGTCATGTAAATTTCTGTTAAATGGGAAGATAAAATCTATTGGCATTGCACAGTCATCTTTGCAAGCCTTATGTGTATCTTCTACCTCCTGCTTTCCTCAGGATGATCACAGGGCTTTAATTCTCAGTGGGAGACTACCACCTCAAAAATCAAATCATGAGTACCATAGTCTAAGAGAAATTTTCAGCAGTGTCTTTACTCAAAATGAACCACTTTAAGACATTTAGGAGGGTCCACATTTGGGATTAACAACTTTGGATTCTAGTGCTTATCTGGGATGAAATAAATTGCAGTTTGAAAATGAAAGTGGTAGAGAAGCCTTGGCAGAGGAAAGGGAGTTACAGCAGTACCCATGCACAGCTCAGACAGAAGGCAGCATCAGTGCCAGGGGCAGTATGAAGAGAGTGGGCAGAGGAGATGTAAAACTAGATACGAAGAACTTTATATATTTTTAAATCTTGGATGAAAAAGAAATCTTTTTCTTCGATTAATATGTCTATGGAAAAAAAGGTTATTAGGCTTGGGAAATAGTTACTGAAGAGGGGAAAAGCACTAAGAGGGAAAGAGCATCCCTCCTGTCCTGCTCAGCCCAACACTTCCCTGGGCACCAGGGTTTACCAGTGGCGTCCCCTCTGCTCACCATTTGATATTTTTACCTATATTTTTACCTCTGAGTTTTAGCAATAATTCTGATCTGGTAATTTTTTTCAGTGACAGCACAGTCACACCTTTTTTAAGGGCTCAGAAAAATGAGGATAAAAATTCCAGTAATGCAACCGCACTTATTACCTAATAAGTGTTTGTGCCCTTCTTAATTTACAGTAGTTACCATTAAGGTCTTTTTAATAGCCACCGTTAACTTTATGTACACAGTTAACTTTATTAGTTACAGAGAATCACTTTGCAGGAAAAAATAAGTAATGAATAAATGATGGCATTTTCATTACCAACACTGTATTGTTTTGGAGATTATAAAATATGGATCCTGATGGATTTTTTCCTAAAAGAATTTCACCTTTTTTTGCCTTTCCCATTCCTGCAAATGGTTCTGTCTCTGTAGGTTATCTAGGAACCAGAAGCATATTGTTAAATACATTGCTTTCCTTATCAAGGAAAGCAGGCTGCTTTGAGGTTTTTTACCAGCTTTAGAAAGAAAAAGCAGAAAAAACTTCTCCACTATAATCCATCTACAATAAAATTTTCATGCCTTTACCCATATAGGAGATGGCTACAAGGACAGTTTGATGCTCTTCTGCAGGTATCCTGCTCTGCCAGAGATCCAAAGGGAACAGTGAGGAGAGGATTCCCCACCTCCCTCTGAGACATGTGCATGCTTACAGGTGGGAAGTGGTGAGTCTGCAGTAAGGAAGCACCAACAAGGAGCCCAGGAACAGTGCCTCTGCAACATGGTGGCATCCTGACAGTCATTCCACCTGATTTCACACTGGAGCATTTTCTTCTTATTTTCCTTTGTTAAAAGTTATGTATAAATTAACCTAAAAACGAGTGACATAATAACTGAAAATGTTTTTTTTGTAATAAATGCTTAATTTAAATGACTTCATATCTCTAAAGAGCTTAGCTTGGCTCTTCAACACCAGCCGTGATACAAGTCACAAAAAGCAATGAGAATTCTAAGATGGATCACTTGGTACTGTCAAGGGAGTAGGCTGAGTGTAGATATTACTCTCCTCCCATTCCTTGGCTCACTCTTTGTTAGAATGTCTGGTGTCTAGTTTGGAGAGGCTTGACTAAGTATGATGAAGAATGAAAAATCAATATTAGAATAGCAGACACTATTTATTTCCTGGAGAACACTGAGCATAAGGCTCTTGGAGGACATTACCATTCTGCTGCAGACTGCTCAAGCATACTTTTCATTTTATTTTGTAATATTTGCAGGCTTAAATAAATGTTTGACATCTTTGTCTCTTGGCATATATATGAGAAACAGATCGCCTACCTGAATGAGGTCAGTTCGTTCTTCCACTCAAATATGTAAAATACAGAAGAACTGCAGCTGCAGACCAGACAGAACAGCTATAAATCATTATGAACTGACTAATACAAAGAACAGTGCCCTTACATTAAGTGGTAAAAATTATTTTCACTCAGCAGATGTCACTCCTTGGCCCCATTTAATATTTTCCCAGTCTGCCAGTACTCCAGCTTCCATGCTGGGGAAAGCTCTGCTGGTTGCTACTTTTCCATGCTGGCTGTTCTGAGCTGGGGAATACAGACTTATGTGAAGGCAAGCACACCGTACGTATTACCACACACATTTGCCTGGTTAAATGGGTTACTGAAATGGCTACAACCACAGACTCTTTGCACTTGTTTAGACTGGAAGAGCTTTTTTTGCCTTTGCACACTGGAGACCTGCAGCAATACCACGTGCTCAGCCAGAGGAGCCATACTAAAGTGTAGCTCAGGGAGGCTGCTGATTTCCCCGGAGTTCTGATCGCTGTCCATTGCTCCCATGGAGACTTGCCAATCTGGTGACCCAAATGGGCAGTCTTATCAGAGTCATAAGAAAGAAAACTGGACCAGGCACAATAAGAATCCAGATATAGCTGGAATAAAACCACTGGGGACAGTATAGTCTATAAAAAAATATTGAGATGGGAGGTAACATTCTGTGTTGTGTAATTCTCCTATAAGAGAACTGAGATGTGACAGTGACTCTAGTGGGTTAAGGAAACACCATTAGATGTTATGGAAAGTGTGTTGTCACAGGATCATGAGCTTCAATTCCTGACATGACACTTATTAGGCCAAATGTACTGATCTGAGTTTGATGCCCCATAACCCTGCTTAAAACTTCAGCACAGAACAAAGCCTGTGGGCAACTAGGGCAGTTTAAATATTGAGATTGCTACAAAATAAATTTTCTAATGCTGTAGCTCTTGACACCTCTAGAGTAGCACCAGACAATGGTGACATCAACAGTGACAGGGCCCACAGTGTTCTCTGTCCTTGGTGACCAGTGACACTGTGCCTGTTATAGGTTCTCTGGTATGTGACATGGCACAGTAGCCTGCATGCATATAGCTGTGGATATATTTGAAGGAAATCATGATCCTGTCACTGATATAACAGACAAGGAGAATAAATGTTGCAAATCATTTGTCCATCATTATTGAAAAGCCATGAAAGCAACAATGAATTTTTTGCTGACCTAAACCCTTATACTTTCCTTCAGCAATTCTCACAGTATTATTAAACACAAGAAGGCATTTCCTTTATATCAAGTATATAATATGGGGGTCATATTTTCATTTTTAAATCTCTCTGAGACAAACGTTTCCTTGTGTTATCCCCTAAGAATAATTTGTTACTAGATGGCCTATAAACCCCACTTAGCCTAGCACTGTGCACAGCATTTTAGCTATGCATGTCTCCTGGGCTAGCTGCATGTGCTATCAGCTAAACTGAAATCTTTGGCAATGTGCCCACTTAAATCATGACGGCCACTCCTCTACAGAAAAGTATGTGCAACTCAAAAGCAGCCCAAAGCATAGGTGAGGAAATGCCTGAAACTGCTTCTTCCAAAACATTTTAACTGTAAGTATGCTCACAGACACTGCAAAGTTAAAACCAGAAGCCAGAGCTATAAAAGAAACATATTGTCTAAAATGCTATCATTTTGATGTTGCTCTCAAAAAAGATTTACAGACCAAAATAACTTCTCATAGGTATGCTTATTTTGTGCTCTATTACACTTTCCTCTTCACTCCAATTTGTTTTAATAATTATGCTTTGTTTTGACATTTTGAATCATTTCCATGACATTCAGCATATTATCTGATCCATGTTACAAGCTGTCACTGAAAATGTGCTGTGCAGTGAAGCTGGATCTGAGGTGACAAGCAACTGAGCTTTTTTTTTTTACCTATAAACTTCAGTTTCATGAAAACCTCATTTCTCACTGCATAAAGCTCTTGACAACAGATTGCTGCAGTGAATATTTGGCAAATCTTTGCATTTTCCCATGGCCTGTAATGGTTACATAAGAATGTGTTAGTCAGACCCAGTTTTTACTTTCCACTAAATATCCAACATCACCACTGTTTTTTCCTATCAGTTTTCAATTTGGAAATGTAAAGTGCAGAAGTGTTTGCCCATCCTTTTCTCATGTAATGAGTACCTAGATGCCTTCCTGGGGTTTTAGCATTAACAGTGTTCAAATGAATGAAGACTCACTACTTCCAGAGGGCTTTAGATCAGACTGTGGAGTAGCATTTGGGTAGCTGTGAGGCAGCTATCATTCTTTGATCATGAATCTGTCAGTTAAGGGTTTTTTTTCATATTTGGCCAGCACACATAATTTCTACAAGATAATGTATTCACTTTTACTGTTCTTTTGGGGTTTCCTTGAGGGATCTATTGTCCATACTGCATTATGTGGATGCTGTACAGATAGAAATCCTGGAAACCACAAGAACATGGGCTTTATTCCATGCCCCTCACCACTTTTATCTCAGGTACCTTCTTGAAAGATCAGTTTAAATTTGCAATGGTGAGGCTTAATAGAAAAAGAATATGGATGGACAGGAGTTTTCACAGCTGAAAAATTTGCATTTACAGTCTGTCAGTTTGATTATTCCTATCTCATTTTTATAACTCTCATCTGTTCTGTTAACAATATAACATATCTCTCTCTGGGAATTCTACATCTTGTTGACATATCCCTTTTCATTTACAAAAAACTCCCCAAAACCCTCAATGTTTCCTTGAATCATTTCATGAAGTTTATTCATTTACCTTTGTTATTGAGCAAACAAACTGGGGTCCATTTTCTGTGTAATTACTGTGATTCACAGCTATTCCTTCTCAATTTTCCTACTGATATTCCAAGATGAGCCTTTCCCAGTACAGCTGTCTTTCCTTCAGACTAAGAGATTTGACTATCCAAATTTTTTATTAAATGTGTCATTTTTCAATCTACCTGTCATTTTATAAAAGCAGACACTAGGTTTTGGGCAGCTCATAATGAAAGAGCTGATTAAAAAATACAATGACATCAGACAGAAAACTCTTTTTCTGATGTTTTCAAGATTAAAGCAGAAGAGGGAAAACCTGTCTTGAATCCAAAGGAAAGCAAGGCCAAATAAAATCCTAGGGAAAAGAGTTTGTTTGATATCCAATGGACTTTGAATGAATGTGAGGGACCCATGTTGATGCATCTGTCTCTCAGATGAAGGCTTTCTTAGGTAATTTCCACAAACCCAGATCACCGGTGTTTTGTCAGGATTTTATTAATTTTCCAAATAAAATAATCAGATACATTTTTGTAAAACATCTTGACCCTTTAGTACTAAAATATGAGCAATAACAACAGACGTAGAATGCCTATAATTTTAACTTTGAGGTTATTTCTCTGAAATGCCTGCAGATCTAATTCAAGTAAAGATGATTAAGAGAAAATAAATGATAATTTGCAATGAAATTCCTTCTTGTAGAGATGTCTTCCAAAACACAACATCTGCCCTCATTTCCCAACTTGCAAGAGATTTAAGATGCTAGAAGGGTCAGCATGCCCTGTTTTGTTGCAGTGCTACAGACAAGATGAAGTTCAGCTGTTCAAGAAGCAGATTTTACTAACAAGCTCAAAGCACTGTATTTTGGCTCCTAGAGCTTAACAGCTGGCTGCATCTGGCATGAGGGAGCTGGAAGGTTGCAGAGGGGACTGTCCTCCCCCCTCCTTTCCCCTGTTCCTGCCACAAGCAGCAGGAGCAGCTACGCAGTCGGTGTCAGGAGGGCACGGGCAGTGAGGGTGGGACTGCCAACGGGGTGAACACATTCCCCACATCCTGCTAACGCTGATGCTGAGCCAAACAGTTGGGCTTTAGGGTTTTGTGTACAGGTTTCTGCAGTGAAGTGAATATCATGATTTGTAGATTCTGATAAGATTTTTCTTTACAGTGTCCAGATCCCTGCATCTGTTTCTTTTTGATCTGTTCTTCATAGAATAACGAGACTTCTTCGTGGAAGTGTTTGCGGATCAAATTGTTCTCCTACCGACGACATACAATCTCACAGTGATTTGATGAAAAGAAAAAAACTTGCTGCAACAAAAGTCTCTTGACTGAGTCTTTTATTTCATGACAGTTAAATTAAAAATCCAAAGCATCAAGGGGACAGGAGCAAAACGACAGAAGGGGAATATGAGAGAACTTTTTATAAAGAGACTGTGGAGCATCACACCACCCTGCAGAGGTAACCCATGAAACACAAGCAGCATATTTATCCAAGCAATGCCATAATTTTGGTCTTTCCTAAATGGGAAAAAGATTTGCCCATTGTTCATCAGGCATTCTCCTGAAACTGATACAGCCAAGCATCTCATGAGCAATGCCTACTTGAGGTAGAGCAGATGGGTGGTAAAGGAGACCACACCCATTATCCATAGGACAGCTGGAGGCTGGGGGGGCTCCTATGGTCATTTAAACTCTAATTGTCCTCACTTTCCCTCTTCTATATGTCAGTTGCTTCATCTCATGGCCTTTGACTCTAAGTGTAAGAATATGTGCAAGTATTATATGAAACACCTCTCCTAAGTTTTTTTTTAAACCAGCACATCCAGCTTGGTATGATACTTGGATAAATGGGGTACATGAATGTCACCCTTGTGAAATAAAAAGGAAAAAAATAAATGAGTAATCTCCATAAAATATATACCCAAAAGATTATCATGGAAACTGAGTTTATTTTAAGAACAGAATTTGCTTGTGATCTTCCTGAGTTATTATTAGGTCTAGCCACAGAGAGAAAATGCAGTTCAGAAGTGGTGTAATTGGGTACATATGAGCAGTTACACAGTCAATAGCTGCAAACCTACATCAGTTTTCTTAGTAAGCCAAAGTAATTAGGGCAATTAAGTATAAAATTTATTTATGAATATGGGACCCAAATGGTTTTCCCTAGCAGATATTGAAAGAGAGATTGTAAATGAGAAGGAAAAGTCTCATGCTAGATTCATATCTAATTGTAATGTGGTATGTTAATTTTTTATTTTATTTTATTTCTTTTACCTGAGAAAGGATACTTTTGGAATAAATGAGATAGCTAATGCTTTCCATAATCAAAAGAAATGTGATCTAGATAAAGAATGTATTAATCATTCAGACAAAATCACAAAATCTGGCCCTAGTCTTCCACAAAATTTACCTTATATCCCCAAGTTTATGTCAAGCTTGGACAAAAGCTGTATGCTGGAAAGTTTTCAGTCAGGAAACTTGTATTGGAATTCAATTAGTACAAGATATGACACAGCTCTTTCTGGTGCAGAGTACTGACTCATTAAAATTTTTCTTCTTTTTTTCCGCGTCCCAAAGAGTTTTAATTTCCATTCAATAATCTCTTTCATAATTGGCAAGATCCGTGATTTCCACAGATTTTCTCTCAGTACATCCAGTTGCCCCACACAAGGAGAACAAACATAATTATGAGAGCAAGCTTCCTAGAAAAAAAATATTCTTATGAGCACAGGAGGACAAAGTAAAAATGAAAAAAGCATTCCTCTTCTAATACATTATGGTGAGTAGATCACAGTAATTAGATTTTGAGAAGTCAATGTACGTGGTAGACACATCAGTCTCTGAGGCTCTTACAGGCTCCTTTTCTCTAGATGTAAAAATAATAGAAAATTTAAACTGTTTTTTTATTTATTTGTCTTTAGCAATATTATCCAACTTCAGTAATAGTCACAGTGGATGATTGATCATTCCTGGTCATGGAGGATTATTTTTACCAGTGGTGAACCATCCCTCAGTCTCCCACCTCCAAGGTTTCCCTGAGCCTTTTGTGGTTTGTTTCTTTGGTCACCAGCAAGGTCCAGTCCAGTCTCCCTAAGGAGACCTGTAGCTTTCTTTCCCAGACATCCATTGGCAGGGTTGAGATCAGCTAAATGAAAACGCTTCTTGCCTGGATTTGTGTGATGTTCCCCGATTCTACTGGAAAAGACAGGGAACAATTTACCTCTATCATTCTTATCCATGGCACTCATAACTTCTGTCATGTCATCATCAAATTTGTACTCCTTTTCTTCCCAAACTCAAACATTGCTCATGTGGAAAATGTTTATTTCCTGACTGTACCTGTGGCCTTTCTTCAAAACTCATCTTGTTCTTCTGTATCTTTTCAGGGGTGAGGCGACCAGAGCTGAAAACTTTACCCATGATGTGAGAGAACCATTGATTTGTGCAATGACAGAATTCTTTCTTCTCTACTTCATTCCCAGTACTTCCTAATACTTGAGTAACTTTCCAGGCTGCTGCTGGGCACCAACCCAATGTTGTCATTGATCAGCTGATCCTAATTACTGGGGTTTTCAGTTCAGAGTCCTTTTGAACCCCCGTGAAGTTATACCAAGGTGTACAAGGCTATTCTAACTGCTTCTCTCCTTTCTGGCACATACTGCCTGAGGTGCACTGGAGCAAGAGACATGGAGATTTTGCAGTTATGTCGATATGAGTGGAAGCATTTGTATGGAATGGACAGTTCTGCCAGAAACTTTTATCTTCATACTAATACAGAGAAGTAAATTCCATGTTTTTCTCACTATTCTTTGTAAATTTTTTCTTTTTTCTTATCCTCTACAGAACCAGTTTTAATTATACAACTTCTATTCTCATTCCACTTTTGCCTGCAGTTTAAAGAAATGCCAAAGGAGCTAATGAAATATCTTATCATGTCTTGTACTATTCAACCATCAGTACATGAAGACCTAAATTCCTTTAAAAATGTAAATTTTCCCTCTAAGATATACAAGTTAAGTTCTCATGAATACATCCTAGAGCAGAATCAGCTGAAAGTATCTATATTGCCAATTGTAGAAATGGGAGGTAGTGCTCTACTAGGCAGTCAATTTTAGTTTCACCTTCCAAGCTACTTTGAGGCATCTCTTCCCTCTAAAGAAATTTCATATTGTTTAATGCAACTAAAAAGTCTATTCCTCAGCTGTAGCTGTTAATAAGTATATGGAAGCTGATTCAGTAATTGCATTTCTACTTCATATGTTCTGTAAATTTCCCTTGCAGTACTTCATACGAATAGTTCCCTTTTAGAAAGATGCAATGATCACTTTTATTCCTTAAATAATTAAGGCAAGACTAAAACCCTGCAACTTAAACATCTGTTTAATGTCCTAAAATAATGTCCTGGCATGCTTCTCAGAAAAAGAATGGTAGCATCATCACTAATCTATGTGGGTGGTGTTTTCTAAACAGAATGCAATAAAGATATTTGCAAATCATGCAAAGCTAAAGATCTTTAACCCAAATCTTCACTGTTCATGGAAGCTAATTATTAAAATAGTTAAAAACCAAAGAAACATTCAGAAAGTTTCAAACATCCTCTACCAGCTGTGGCTACCTTCAGCTGAAACATGAAGAAAATTCTGTACTTTTTTTTGTTTCTATAGTGAGATCCATTCAAAACAAGTATTACCTCTTGTATCTCTTCAGGCCAACAAATTACAGCTATTGGTCAAAAGAAAAATAAATCAAGCTCTAAGGAGCTTTAGAGGTCAACAGAAACACCCTGAAATTGAATTCCTCCTTTCAAATGAAACTCAGTGCATTGTTGTGGGCAAACTGGGTCATTTAGCACCAAAGCTCTCACTCAGACTAATCCTCCCAGCCTGTTTGAAGCCCTGTGAGGAGATGAACTGCCAGAATCCTAGTTCTGGTATTTTCACTGCCAATGGAGCCCTACAGCTTCATTGCAACAAATATAAACAGCATGATCTTTCAGATTACCCAAAATTTAGCAACAATTCATATGAAGGAACAGTAAATCTAAGCTAAGCTTTAAACAGGCAAAATAGGAGAAATTCTGATAAGAAGGAAAACCTGTACAAAAATTTGCCTCTTTCGTTATATCCCTTGTTATCAAAACTGTCTGCCTACATGGATAAACTTGTTTTGAAATGATCAAAGTTTATATCTTTGACCAATTTCTATGAGTTATATAATGAATAATTTAAATAAAAATCTCATTGACTTTGCTAGTATTTTTAGATTTAGTCTTCCAGAAAGAAACAACTGGTTATCTCAGTTATCTGGTTATCTGTGCAGGTTAAAAGAAACAAACCATATTTCGCAACAAGGCACACAAATCTTCAGCAGCCAGATGCTGACACACTGTTGCAAGTGGCCAAAGCAAGATTAGAATGCAGATTTTCACAGAACCTAGGAAACCAGAGGAAACCATTGTGTCATGTACACTGGCCTCCTCGGCATCAAATCTCATTCCATTTCACATGGCCATCATTTTCCCAAATCTCATAATCAGTGTTTATCTTAGGCTCTCTGCCTGAGAGGCACTGAAACACCAATATAAATTCAGCTTCAGACAAGAGGTGCTTATTAAGCTTCTTGACGTTAAATAACATAAACCTCTGGCACCCACAATGCTCTCATGAGGGTAACACTACTTTATCCTACTTGAAATAGTGGACTTCTGTGTATTTGCTATTTCAATTCTTTTTCTCAAGATAGCCTTGCACACCATCATAGGATCCTGTAGCATGCTTGCTGGGTGTGCAACAGCAAGTTGCCCTTAAATTTCCTGTCCTATAGCTCATACAAAGCCAAGAGCTAAAAGTATGTCCTACAGCAAACCAGTCCATCCTGATTCTTTTCCCATGCATTATATAACTTTGCCATCTCAGCCAGTGAAGGCACCTGAGAGACCTGAGATCCATGAGGGTGCTTCTCCTGTATCCTGTGTAGAGCCAGTGGAGCCACTGGTGAAGCTCAGTGGAAGAAACCCCACAGTGTTTTACACAGAAACTTGTGAATCACATAAATTCATATTCTCCACTGCAGCTAACTTGTTATAAAACAGAATGACAACTTTTCTTTGCAGTGAGGCTCCCTCTCTGCCCATGTCACAATGTCACCTTGTAGCAAGATAACTGTCTCCAATAATAAGATTCAGAAAAAAACAACTTTCAAGCACATTCCAGAATTAATATGAGGCAAAAATGTCTCCTTCCACATGGGTTTTCAGAGTGCTATGCTGATTAGCTGAGCATGGATTTCTTTTAAGTTGGTAAGCCTGATATTTCCCTCGTTCCCAGAATTTGCATTAAATAGATGTGTCCAACAGGAGATTAAAAAGAGGGAAACAGTCAGCTTAAGACATCTTCAAATTATGAAATAAATACTTCACAGACCCATTTGAAGGACAAAGACTGAAAAAGCAACTTTAAAGATAAATTTCTTTGGGTTATATTTTTAAATGGTATAGAAGGAAATACTATCATCTGTAATTTATATCATTTCATTATGAAATATTTCTGACTGCATAATAAATATCTGCCATGCCTAAATATGCGCAGGGTGTCGCTCCACAGTCCTCCCACACATACCATTTCAATTCAAGGCAATAGCTTGGCAAAATTCCTATCAGATCCGTTAGGAAAGTAGCTTGCATAAGGGTATAGGATTCAATCACTGGAGTACATTGTGGAAACTCAGTCTCTCTTATATTCCTGGACAGTAGTCTGAACTCATGTTCCTGAAAGCAGTCTGTAAGAACAAATTCCTATTATTTGCACCAAGTCAAGTGAAACATGAAAGTGAACAAAGAAAATGCTGGAGATTATTTTATCCCATGGCTTTCAATTTTAATGTAGACACTCTGACATGAATTTTTGTACAAGACTCTGGTTTTGAACCCTTTTGTCTGCTTTGCAGAAGGGCC
Source organism: Promerops cafer (assembly GCA_013398275.1). Lineage (NCBI taxonomy): Eukaryota > Metazoa > Chordata > Aves > Passeriformes > Nectariniidae > Promerops > Promerops cafer. Next base: position 154,454 of record VZSE01011300.1, read on the forward strand.
TAATATTTTGATGGGATACAGGATTTTTCTTTTTGGTCTCCTGTCAACACATACTACAGGGAAGGACCTATACATAAATTATTGTGTGGAAAATGCAGTCTTTAGGCACCACTGGAGATGGTAAACAAAGTGAAGATGAGGGAAAACAGGAGATGGGAAAATGTAAAAATGAGCCTCTTTTTTCCTAAAGTAGGGTTGACAAAAAGGCAGTATCATGACTTCGATTTTTTTTGGTCTTGTTTCTTCATCTGCAGAGCCTGGGGAGATCATAGAATCATGGAACCATTGAGATTGGAAGAGACCTTTGAGATCAGATAAAAGAAGAAAAAGGATAATCCAGGCTTCAAACCACTTTGCTTGTTTTTGCATAATTTGAGATTATTTGGATTAAATAATATTTTCTGCCACCAGGTTAATTGAAAATAGCCAGAAGGTCAGTACTTGTAGCACTTCTAGTTTGGGTTTTGTTCCTATCCAACATAGACACACAGAACACTAAAAATCAAAGAATTCAATCACTGATTTTGGCAATGCCCAGAGATAAAGGTCGACAGGTCAGCTGTAATGATTCATCAGTATGATACAGATATACACACAGATAAGTGTGTCTTATGCTAATAACTATACTCAAACAACAGATTTAACATAATACAAAGTACAAATAAATAGTTTGATTTAAACAATCTGACATCTGAAATATAATGTGAATGTTATCTGTGGTTAGAAGGGGAAACCCTTCCATGAATGAGGGGCAAATACTAAGTTGTCCAGTTGTCTAAAGCACATGCTCCTATAAGCATTTTAATCTCAATGCTGAAATCAACAGTGCCCTGTCTCTTCAGTGACAGTTACACTAGTTACATTATAACCTACAAAAAGTGGCAAAGAATAAAAATTTGAACCAGTTTATCCCCATTCTAAAGCAACAGCAAGATTGTCTTAGGCACTATAAAAGAGATATGTAGCTCTCAACTGGAATTTCAAGGTTTTAACAGCAAAAAATATTGAAGACCACAGCAAATAAAAAATGTTTTTACAAATGTATTAACGTCAAAAGGAAGGGTAAAACCAACCTTTGTTCTCTACTGGATGCAGGAGGGAACTAAGTAACTCCAGATGAGAAGAAGGTGGAAGTGCTTAACACTTTCTTTGCCTCAGTCTTTAGCAGGAAAACGTCTTGTCCTCAGGACAACTGTCCTCCTGGGTTGGTAGACGGTGTCAGGGAGCAGAATGGTCCCCCTGTTATCCACGAGGAGGCAGTCAAAGAACTGCTGAGCCTCTTGGATGTTCATAAATCTATGGGACCAGATGGGATCCATCCCAGGGTGAGGAGGGAGCTGGCAGATGAGCTTGCGAAGACGCTCTCCATCATTTACCAACAGTCCTGGCTCACTGGTGAGGTTCCAGATGACTGGAAGCTGTCCAATGTGACACCCATTCACAAAAAGGGTGGGAAGAAGAATCCTGGTAATTAAAGGCCAATTAGCCTGACCTCAGTACCAGGTAAGATAATGGAGCAGTTTATACTGAGTGTCATCATGCAGCACTTGCAGGATGGCCGGGGTATCAGACCCAGCCAGCATGGGCTTAGGAGGGGTAGGTTGTGTTTGACCAACCTGATCTCCTTTTATGACCAGGTGACCTGGTGGATGCAGGAAAGGCTGTGGATGTTGTCTGTTTGGACTTCAGCAAGGCCTTTGACA
>VZSE01011300.1:156827-217171 GCA_013398275.1 Promerops cafer
AAAAAAGATTGGATGTGGCACTCGGAGCCATGGTTTAGTTGAGGTGTTAGGGCTGGGTTGGACCCCATGATCTTAAAGGTCTCTTCCAATCTAGTGATTCTGTGATTCTGTGATTCACTGGAAATGGCAGATACCTGAGGACTAAGGCAATAATTACAGAATAGAGTACATTCCATTCCTGAAAATCCTAGGTGAAGGGCATCCTATTTAACACAGCTTGTGATTACAGGAGATAAAAAACAAATAAGGCTGTTTGTCTTACTAGCTAGATGCATAAAATTATTTACAACAACCCAACAAAATGAAAAAAACCCAAATCCACTGAGAAACATCAACACAAATTTTGTTATCAGCTACTCACCCTCCAGTGAGTGGAAACAACCTCAGTGGTCAGGACTCTTGGCTGCTCTCAGTTCTGAAAAAATTGGCATGTTCTTGGCTAAAATATGGATTCAGGACCCTGTGAGTGTTCATATAGTTACAGTTAAGAGTCTGTCTACAGGTTGTTGCCAAAGTGAGGATATTGAAGGAAGCAGCTTATGATTAGACAGATGACAAGTACAGGCTGACAACATAGTAACATATCCACTTCCAGCCCCTTGGTAGCCCCTGTTCAGAGGCTTCTGGAGCTGGAGCAGTTCCATGGCTGAGTTTAACAGCCTTTGACACACTTCCTTCCATCACTTCTACTAATCACTTTTCTGAGCCTATTTAATCTTTTGGTCTCCAAAACCTCCCGTGCCAATGGATTAGTTCAGCAATTTACTAATAAGGTATGAAAATATTTCCTTCTCTTTTTTTTCAAATTTGCTTCCAAACTATTTTGCTTAGTATCCCTCTAACTTTGTACTGTGATGAAAGGTGCATAGTTTCTCGATCACATTCTTCATACTAATCTCATTTAGTAAGTCTCTGAGTCTCTCAGAGAGAAACTTTCTAAGATGAAAGGTTAAATCTTGGCATCCACAGAAGAAATTCCTTACCTCTAATCACCATTATACTCTTCTTTATCTTTCTCTCCATCTGCTCAGAAATGGAAGAAACTAGAAATATGTACAACACTGAAGATGTGAGGAATACTTAAGATTTCTGTACTGGGATTGAGGTATTTTCTATTTCTGCCTCTCTTCCTAACAATTGGACTGTGTTTGTCATTTTAGCTACTGCTAAGTGATGATTGGATGCTTTCAGAAGCTCCTATAATGATGACAAGATCTCTTTCCTGACTAATAATAGCTAATGAAGTCTGCCATCACAAATCCATCATTTTCCCTTCCATCTGTATCACTTTATGTTTCAACTAGCTTTTTTTTTTTAATCCAGTCATTCAGTATTGCATGACTTTTCTGAGGCAGTTTCAATCAATTTCAGTTGGGATTACTCTAATTTTTGCATAGTAAAAAATGTCATTGTGTGTCTATTTGCTCTTTCTTCAAGAACATTTGGAACACAGGTTGCAACATACTTCCATAGTGAACTCTTGAAGTTATTATATTATTCTTCTCTGTCCCTGCAAAAATCTTTGTATTATTATGGTTTCATGAAGATTTGCAAGTATGAAAGTCAGACTTAATGATCTTTACTTTGGAATAGTGGTTAGTTTAAAGTTTTGTCATACTCGTCATACTTTGTCATACTTCCATTCCTTTCATATTGAAGCTTCTGGTACCTTGGAATCAGTGGGGTTGTGATACAGTTTTAGATGTGAGCAGGATGGGGATGTTACTCTCTTAATCTTTCATCTGTTAATTGGATGCTCTGTAGAGAATCATATGAGATGCAATTAACGTTTTCAAGTTCACAGCAATTACCTATAGCTTTTGCTGAGAGTTGATTTTAGCATTAACCTTTGTATGGTTGTCAATTAGCTGGAAAATATGTATCTTATCTGATTGTGTTTCCTATAACAATTCTGTCTGGAGACTGCTCCATAATTTCTGGTGGGCATTATAAAGATGGGCTATGCCTATTCCCATCTCTTCTTCAAACAGCTGTGATGGAGCAAGGATGACAATCCTTAGTTTCTGGTGATGATACCTTGGTGCTGATATTTTTTGAGGTTAATGATAGGTCTGAGTTACAGCAGAGTGAATGTAACCTTGCAGTCTATCTTTTAATAATTCTTTTAGTTTTTAGGAGGCAATTTCCACCACCATTAACAAAAAGGAGGAAGGAAGTTTGTACAGCAAGCATCTTTTTCTGGTGGTCTACTTGCTATTTTTGTATGATCACACAGTAACATGAACCCTTCCAACACATAAAACTGCCTGTTTTGAAGTTTACACAAAGGCAGTTCACACATTTGATTTCCCATGTAAATGAGATGTAAATCAAATGTAAACAAGAAGCAAGTCACTGGAGAAAGTCACAGCCCAAGTATGTCAGATCAAATGTCATGCTCAGTAAACATCAAATGTTAGAAAGTTTTATAATTTTTTTTTAAAGATAACTGCCAAATAACTATTGCCTTAGATGGCTGTCTGCTTTAAAGAGGAATGTGTCATTTTTATGAGAGCCCTCCTGCTGTTTCACTGCTTTTGACTATTAAAGACATGTTGCCCCATTGACATGGTGCTTAGCAAAGCGATTGCCTTAGCCTTTGTTTATGAGCAAGTACACCTGCTACTGCATGAGTGTTGTACAGGAATACCTTTCAGCAATTTTGATTTTGCTGAGTGAATAATCCAAATGGATATTTTTGCCTGGGTTTTGTTTTGAAAGTGTGATTTTTACAATATGCTGGTTATTTTTCATAGTTGTCTGCAGTACACAATAAACTTAAACTCTGAAAGGCCTTTTTATAAAGGTAATTTTTTCTTGGCTGAGGTTTGCTGCTGACTGAGATATAGCCCACTGCGGTAAAACTCAAAAACTGAGGTTTTGATAATATTTAGGAGGCAGACACTGACACACCAGAAATGCACCCAGGAGTCATAATTTCATGTCTATATTTCAGAGATATGACTGTCTTTCTGACATGATATTTTTTATTGGTATTGTCAGTTATAGTGGGCTATGTAAAAGACACAGGTGAATAAATTAATAAAGTGATTAACTACACTAAATCTTACTTAGCCTCTCATCTTGAAAGAATGTTTTTCACTCAGCTTTTGCTTCTTAGAAGAATAACACAGAACTGATCTGATTGGCTTTATTTGGCCCCAAACATCTTTATGGTAAAAACTATAAGCTGTTGTTCCAGCTTGCCAGGTGCAGTACACACCCAGTGATACTGGCTGTGCCTACAGAGACCCATTTGGACCTCTACTTGGAGAGCTTCAATCACTTTTGGATCACCTATATTTTGAGCTTAAGCGGTTCTGTGCACATACAGCTTTTCCTGACCATGCAATTATCAGGGTAGAGGTTCCCTCAGTTTTCAAGCTGAGGATGGAAGAAAATCCCAGATTTCTCTGGTTTAACTTCCCATCCAGCTTCTCAGCATCTCCTTAGCTCTTTTCACCCATCACTGTAGCATCTGTCCCTTCCCTTCCTTGCGTCTGTCAAGTCTATAGTCCCATCTTTGGCTCTTCCAATTTCCAAATAGTTTTCCAGGACATTTGAAACAAAAATCTGCTTCCCAGCATGGGCTGGGTCACTGCCAGAAGCACTTGGTATGCATTACATGGGCATCATTCTCCTGGACTGGTTATGCTAACCCAGCAAGACACTCACTTAGATACTGGTAATAACTTCTAGTTAGCCACGTTTAAACTACTGATGAAGAAAAATTTTTTCAGTAATATACTTGCATGCCAGCCTATTTCATTGTCCTCACTAATATATTGGGACAGCAGCAATTTATGATTCCATTGTATCGCCTACACCCTGGGAATTTGGCTCTTGTCTCAGAAAAGAGCAGCAGTTTTGTTCTCTTGGGAGGCCACGTATGTGGTAAATGTCCCAGGGATCTTCACACGCCAACCCCTAGTTCACACTGCTGAGCAACACAGGAGGGCAGGCAATAGACAGTTCCACCTGCAAGGTGTGGTCCTTCCACAGGGCAGTCCCAATCCTGATCTAACACCCTCTGAAAAGCTATGTGGAGTGCACAGCAAGTCCTCAGTACCAGCTCCTTTGCTCTGTAAAACCAATCCTATTTCACCACACTATTTAATAGTGTAGACACAGCTGTAATTCTAGAAATACAGGGAAATTAAATAACAGGACTGCTTTTTGGATGGCTGTTTCCTTTCTGTCCCAAGAGTCTTTGCACTCTGAAAACTTCTCCCAGTTGAGAAGGCTGGGAATAATCATTACAATTTGACTTTCTTTAGTAGGAGCTTTAATGGGACTCCATTGTGGTTTAACCTCAGTCAACAACCAAGCACCACACAGCTGCTTGCTCACTTCCTGCTGGTGGTTTGGGGGAGAGAATCAGAAGAGTAAAAATGAGAAAACTCCTAGGCTGAGGTAAAGACAGTTTAATTGGTAAAGCAAAAGCCATGCAGAGCAAGCAAATCCAAACAAGGAATTCATTCACCACTTCCCATGGGCAGGCAGGTGTTCAGCCATCTCCAGAAAAGCAGGGCTCCACCACACATAACAGTGACTTGGCATGACAAACACCATCACTCTGAATGTCCTTCCTTCCTTCTTCTTCCCCCAGCTCTACACACCAAGCATGACCATATAGTGTGGAATATCCCTGTGGTCAGCTGGAGTCAGCCTGTCATGGATGTGTCCCCTCACTACTGCTTGCTGAAGGGATGAGCTGAGAAGCAGAAAAGGCCTTGGCTCTGTGCAAGATCTGCTCAGAAATGGATAGAACACCCCAGTGTTGTCAGCATTGTTTTCAGCACAATCCAAACCACAGCCTCATACCAGCTACTCTGAAAAAAAAATGGATTCTATTCCAGTCCAAACCAGCACAGACTTAAACACACATACAAGGAGTAATGACAGAAGAAAACATCAGACAGAAAAACAGCTCTCAGTTCATAGAATGACAGAATCACAGAATCACAGAATTGTTTGTGTTGGAAGGGACCTTAAAGATCTAGTTCCAACCCCCTCACCATGCACAGGACACTGCCTACTTGGTCAGGTTGCTCAAAGTCTCATCCAGCTTGGCCTGGAACACTTTCAGGGATGGGGCGTCCACCACTTCCGTGGGCAACCTGTTCTAGTGCCTCATCACCATCACAGTGAAGAATTTCTTTCTAATATATAATCTAAATTTACCCTCTTTCAGTTTAAAGCCCTTCCCCTTTTCCCTATCCCTACACACCCTTGTAAAAAGTTCTGAATAAATAACACCAGCAAGAAAAACTTCACACAGGGGGAAAGAGAAAAACAAATTTTCAGTTCTTATCTGAAAGGAGAGCTGCACAAGGGAGATGGAAGATAACCACAAATGAAATCAGTTTCTAGGGCACTTGACCTTTACGGGGTATTATCAACCAAGATGAGAAAAAACCTGAATAAATTCTGGGTCCAGTTCTTTTATTTTCTGTACTAGGAGTGGTAGTATGTCAGTCAAATCATACACATTCACACACACAAACCCTTAAATCCATACACACACTCTGGAGTGAGTTTATTCCTTACATGGCTTTGCTGTGTCTCTTCTAACCAAGCAGGCAATAATATTTATATTGGGGGGGTGCTCCCCAGGGAGATCCATGCAAATTTCCTTGTCCAAGAGAAATTCTCTGGCACTGCCTGAACTAAGGCACTGGAAATGAAGGCTTTGTAACTTCTTTCTCCTCAACTACCAGCAAAAGCCCTCCTATGTAGGTAGGGCTGGTTCTTAAGTAACAAATGTGAGAGGTGTACAGAACATCTGCCAGCTGAGCCAGTGGCGAGCGAAGGCACTTGCTGTGCACGCCCGAGTGCAGAAGCAGCATCCCAGCGGCCACACGGCGCGCTGAAAACCTGCTAACATCTACAACAAGCAAAACGGCCGAGGGATTTCTACGGGCAGAAATCCCTTTCTTTCTGAGGGCCCAGTTATCACCCAGCACTTGGCCATGTTTTACAGCATCGTTTGTAAGGGCAGTTGTGTTATTTCTTAGTGCCACCAAGTGGCAAAACTTAATAATACCATTTTCGAGAGTCGCTTCTGACCAGTGAAGAAACTGGAACAAACATCTCGTTGACAGTAGGAGAGCAAAAAATAGTCCCCCGACAATCTAAGGCAGCAAGATTTTGGAAGTGAACATGATAGCGGGTGTTTGCTGTTTCAAATATTAAATGATCCAAGTAGGGCGCAAGTTCACAACCGAGCAAAAGTTTTAATGTACGTAAATCTGTAAGGCTCTATTCAGTGTAATGCTAAAAACGGAGGAGAAAGATGGCTTAAGCATATATTTAATTTTAAGACCATTTGCTGGCATATCTTGCTCAACAGGTGTGACTTGCAGAGCTGGAATCAATGATACTGGTAATTAACTCAGAGAATCAGTGGGTGGAAGGTGAAGTTTCTAGTAGGCTGTTACATGCCGTTATAATTTAATGGGAGCAAAAGTATTCACCTCTTCCCAGTACAATATAATCATGAAAATTTGCAAATCAAAACAAAGACAAAAAGTCTTAAACCATACTAAACTGTGGCTGCAGTTTCATAAAGCACTGAATACTTTCTTGAAGCATGTAAACTTTACCAGGAGGTCACCATGGCAAGCAGCAGCATGATGAAACCATTTGAAACAAATATTTGCCCAACTTTTTTTCAGGTTCCTTTTGAATTTACCTGTAAATAAAGGGAAAATGGTACAGATCTCAGTGCTATGGCTGATTTTCTGGACTGATTTTCCTTATGTTTTCCTCTACATCTATGGAGAAATAAACATAGATACATTTCTGGAACATGAATTTATATTTGGAACATTCTCCAGATGGAATTATGTATAGTATAAAATAGCTATTTGCAATTAAAAAAAAAATTGCTAGTGTTTTAGTGCAAATGCGCTGCATCCATCAAGCTAACTGCAAATGTTGTTAGTATCAGAGAAGGAACCTCCTAGTATAAATATTGCAGTGAAGTTTTTCTTCATTGGAAGTGCCTAAGCAACCTTTGGGAACAGGAGGGCTTCCATGCAATCTGTTTTGAGAAAGAAAGAGCAATGCAGCTAGGTGATCTGTAGCTGCAGTATGGGCTGAAAATGTGAGTGCAAACAGTTCTCAATGGAGAAAAGCTTTTTGCTCATTTCAGAAGGCTCTGACTAACACACTTTTCTCTCAAAAGCTATTATTTATGTAAAAGCATTGGAAAACTGCACACTCAGTCCACCTGTTTATTCAGAGAGCTTGAGGACAGCTAACATGTTATGAAGGGCATCTTGTTGTAAAATGAAAGCTGAATACAGTTTAACTATTTTCCTGTTTACAAACATGACAATAAAATGTATCACCATATAAACCAGCACATAAGTACCTCGTAAGGACAGGTCACTGCTGAGAGTGGCTCAAGCACTCGCCTGTAGCTCCTGATGCTACTCAACATCTCAGGCTCTGAGTGGGATGCCTGTGGCTAATGGGTCCAGCAAGAGGGCACAGTCACCCCATCCTCTTCAAGGGTCAGCAGCAAGTACTCCTGCCTTCCTTTGCCTCTGCAAGCCATTTTTCTTCTCCCATTCCTGAAACACTATGCAAATTTGTTCCCAGTGGATACCCCAGCTGCACTGCCTAGCTGGGGCACTGCACAGGCACCAGCAGTAACAGATTCCTGTGCTAGATACAGCCTGTATCCCGTGGGAGACTAGTGGCAGCTGACACCTCTCAAACTGAAGGTTTGCACCAATGCCACCAGTTTTACAAGGTTAGGCTTGAAAAATGTTTAGATACCCACTACTAAAAGGTTAAACCATATGGCTAATAGGAAACATGCTAAAGACATGTTTTAGAGGACAAGAAGTTTGAGTTCTATTTAAATAAAGGCCTATTAACATTAGGAGATGTTCATTATATTTTCTGGGAATTTCATCTAGAGTTGAAATACTAATCCTGTCTTTACACACTCAGTCTAACATTAGATATTCTTTCAGTAAGTTGGTGGTAGAAACAAGCCTTCCTAGCTCTGCAGCCATAGCAGTGAGACACAACAGATGGAGAATGTATCATGTCTTGCCTGTTATGCCTCTGTTACTTCAGTGGGAACACAAGAAATGAACCATCTCCTCTCTCTAGAGGTGCACATGGGATAAAGAGGATCTGAAATAGGGTGAAAAAAAAACTGTGAAAGCCTCAGAAACCTACAGGGAAGTCATCTATTTAGTATTTTTCCATTCTAGATTAAAGGGCCCATTGCAATTACATAGCAGCCTCACACATTTCCCAAACAGGTATCTTCCTACCCTCTTCCTCATGCATCCATCATATGACCTCAGAAATGGTGTGGGACTATCCTGAGGAAAATTTTCTACTGAAGTGCAAGGTATCCAACTAAATCTCTGTTAACCTGACAGCTTCTTCCAATTAGTCCTTCTTATTTAAGCACATGCCCTCTCTGCTACTGCAGACACATTCAATTAAGATGAAGAAAAAAGTGCAGTAGACAAGCTTGACATTAATATAAATAAATGAGTGTCTTTTCTTCATGCACAAAGAGATCACAGTTCAGCCTTCAGTCGAGCTATCAGCCCAAGGGGATTTAAATACAGATAAACTGCATCACTACAATCTCTGCTTGCAGTAACTAGAAGAAAGGTGACATTAACAAAAAACCCAAAATGTCTTTGAACATCATGTACCTTTACCTGGATCTCTGGATAATAAAATTAGGAGTGATTTCAGTGTCTTCTAATGGCAATGATTTTTTTAATACTGACAACACTGTAGAAAGTGACAGGCAATTTGATAACAAGCATGGATTCCCTTCTTGCTCAGGGAAACACAAATCTGTCATGAGCTTGGTCTTTTGCAAGATCAGAGAGGTGCAGTGTGTTCTCCTTCCTGCCCAGAAAGCATTGTGCATCATCAGTCAGACTGTAAAATTCTGTTAGGATACATTCTTCTCAGCCATCTACCATAAGCACCTCTGCCATTTATTTCTCTCCATGCCAATCTCTCACTATTCAATTGTATCAACTAATTTTTCTTTCAGGTGGCCCAAGACATAATGTACTCAAGCTGAACCTGCAGCAGTTTGTTTTCAAATAATATTTAAGAAACCACCACCTCAATTTCTGATCTGTGAAAGGCCTTCTCTCACTAGCAACATTTCTAGTCTCTTCTTTGCTGAAATGATGGGATAAAAAAATCCAAATTTTTCTCTCACAAGCTTCAGCTATGATGTCTGAAATATGAGAGGCTATTAGAGTAGACTATCTTTGCAAATATTACAATGATTTGTCTGTTGAAAAGCGTGGATTTCCTAAGCTAAAGTAGTGCTGCCCTTTGTGGAGCATTTGCTTAACGTCAAAATCCTTGGTTGAATAGCCCAGAGTTCAGCTAAGGGGTCAACCCCTTCAGAAACAGTAATTATAACCATTTCCAAGAAGGCTAATTATGGTCCCTCTTAATTAGGATCTAATCAGTGAGACATGTTCATAGGTGTTCCTCAAGGATGAGACACATAACATGAAACACTAATGATTTCAACAAGCATCTGCTAGACTGTAAGAAGCGTGGCTGTTCAGACCTTAGCTGAGGAAACTATTTTTACCTGAGCATTCAGAATATTAAAAGCTGGCCATGTACTTCCACGCTTCACCATTACTGAACAAGACAGGAAAATATTTGCTTTACACAAGGAAGAAAAAGCCTCCAACTTTCTTTCCATCTTACAACATACCAAAGCCTGGAAAAAATTGAAGACACATGCGAGAAGCATTATGAGACTTATAAACATAGGAGCCAAAGTCAGTTAGTTGAGAGTGTCCAAAAAAGTAATTTTAATAGTTCCAGAGCAAATCATGTATGTTCTCATTTAAATCAAGCATTGACCTGCTTTTACATTCATATCAGTTATGCTTTCTGCCATATGCTTACTTAGCTAATTATATAGAAATTGATTTCTGCATGTACAAGGAAATGGACTGTGGACTCTTGAGTGCCACAATAACACAGAAGGCAGATGTTAAATCCTCTTCTGTTTGTCCACAAAAATAATATAAAACATCTTGAAAATGGCAAAGCCAGAATAAAATTTATTGGAGCAAGAGAAAAAGTCCAGAAAACCAAGGACACAGAGAGGCTTACAAGCTACCATGACTTGAAATACACTAACTTGGGGTTTGGAAGAATTTCCACCACACTGAAAAAGAAAAAGATATGTGAGAAACAACTGCTTGGATGTTTGAGAGCAGAGAAGGGAAAGCTGCTTTCATGCCTGCAAGTCATGTTTTGAGCAATTTGCCCTGATCTCAGCAAAAATGGGAATTCAGCCAAGAACTTTTGTTTGATCTCACTGCTAAGCATGCAGATAATCTGATTATCACCAGGGCTGTGTCTTAAAAGGTCTCAAGCACACTTTCAGCATTAGTAGTGCCTGAAACAGCACTCCCTATATGAATAGCAGTGGTCCCTGCAACAACCAGACCAGAAGATGGATAGCTAGAGCTAAGCATGCCTCCCTGCTTTATCAAACTTCCATTATCTGGTGTCTCTCTTCACTCTGAGATGCCTCTGAATTTCAGAGATAAACCTGACCACTTTGAAAGCTTCCTGAAAAAACCACAAAGTTAAACACCACACCAACAACCACAATTACCATCTCTTGACATCTTGGTATCCAGTAATCTGGTTTTATTCAGAATTTTAGTACAGACCAACTATATTAGGAGTTCTTAAAATAAGAGATCATGCTAAAATCCAAGAAATTTTTCTAGATTGTCATCTCAATATTTTTCTTTGCTTTCTAGGTAAACACAGTCTGAAGTGCATCAAGGGAGGCATGGTTTAAAGATAGAGCCAATACATAAACAATCTGGATTTTTCTCTTGGGAGGAAACTGTTGAGCATCTCTTGGTTTGTGCCATGTTTACTTTAAAACTTAAAGCATATTCAAAACTGACACACTGTTGGTGTAATTCACCTCTTGAGAGAAAAGCCACTGCCTTAGGTGATTTCAGCTAACCCATTTCATGGTTGAAGCATACACAGTTTGATATCACAGCTCAGCTGATATTGTGGAGGCGATTTTAACTCAGATGTTGTTAATGACTCTGAGAAAGCACTTGCCTCCTGCAATGGCTCAGACAAACTGACATCTGGAAAGATGGACTGAAGCACAGTCTGAGATGCCCAGTCTGAGCTGTGCTGCAGGTCACATGGGGGCAGAAGGCTACAAATTGCTGCAGATCTAATTCAAAGCAAAATGCAAATCTCTGTAAAGGAAAATAGTCAGGTTGTCTTCTTGGGAAGCTGCATGATTTCTAGTTGAATTACAGTCTGGACATTTGAACTACTGCAAGTATCTCCTTAAAGATCTGAGCTTAGAGGGTTTGGTCTGAGCATTTACAACCTGGAGTTGGTTTCATATGTGGATCAGGGCTGAAATTGGGGAGACACGTCAGATTGCCTCATGTCTCATGCAGGGTTTTAAGTAGGGTAATAACTGGAGTTAAAACTTTTTTGGGTGGTTGTGCTTGCTTAGCTGCCTTCCCACCATGGCCACCATGTTCATCAGCATATGGATCCAGAACCTGAAGTTGCCTTGGGACGATTTTAAGCAGTTTTAAAAATAGCTTGGAAAATACAAACTCTCTTGTATGTCTTTTTCTCTGGCTGAGCTCCTGTCCTGACACCTGCCAGCACTCAGGTGGCTTAAATTGCATTTTTCCTCAGGTCATTTAAATAATTTAGAAACACTGAGCAGAGGGAGTGAATATTTTGTATTTTAAAGGTTTTTCAAGGGTCCCTGAGAGAGAATTAAGGGATAGTGCTTTCAGTCAAGTGGAGATGGCATTATCTTTTCTCAAAACTCAGAAGAGGTAGCACTTGAGACCAAATGTTCCAGTAACAAAATATTTAAAATAACTTCACGCTTCACTGAAAATATATTTCCTGTTTTTCACAAGCACAAAAAGAAAGACCATGCGTTCTTGATGCTGTATAACAAAATGTTTTTCTGCATTTCTTCATCTATACCATTCACGTATAAGACACTCCATGCCATAGAGGTTTCCATAGCAACGGAACAGAATCTTTAACAATAGTAGCTGTTCTTTCCCCAGGTATAATTATCAGCTGGTCATAGCTTAGCCTCTGAAATTAAGCTTCTTGTCTTTATGGAGCTGCACATCTAGAGTGAGCAACTATTTTCCACTCAGCTTACACGAGTGATGCCTTAACTCCAATTAGCTCATTTAGAAATGAGTACAGGAATTTTAGCAGCAGAGAATACATTACTGTGTCTGAGTTCTTCAGAAGCTTTGAAGCATGTATCTACATCTTCCTTCCCTTCCCTCAGGAATTTATTACCTTGTCACAGGAAACAGGGAGAAGGCAGAAGCATGTAGAGAATGAGAGTCTTTCCAGAATCATACAAAAGCACCATGGCAGAGCAGACCCTGAGATGAAGGTTTATATTTACAGGCTTTTGCCCTGTCTGGCACACCATCTTGTGGAGCACCAATGAGATGCAAATGATTGTTTCTGTTCAGATTTAATCTCCCATCCAACTATGCTAAAGTTAAAATGAATTTTGTTTCCTTCTCCTTCATTTGATGGCTTCTTGGGTATTTTTTCTGAAGGTCAAACCTTTCCTTGTATCCATTGTAAAGAATCACTCACTCACTTCTGTTATCACCACAGCTGGTTTCTGCGTCCTTTGACTTGACACTTCCTCGGGTTCACTTCTCCACCCAGCACTCTGCAGGAAGGACAGTGCTGACCATGCTGAGTGAGATCAGTTTCCATCTTCCAAAGTCTTTTTTTAGCAGCTACTTTGGCCTAAGATTCCACTTATCAATAAAGTGTCTTTTTTATCTTTTGTCTCAAACTATTCTTTTGTCCTGATTCACGTAGCATTTATTCAGGATATAGAGCATTTCCTATTGCATTTCTTAACTGCAACGTACATTTATGCTACTGGAACAGTAAAAAAGGCATAAAGGATACAGATGTTGTTCTTGTTTTGGAAAATGAATGCAAAAAGACAGATGGATTTTCCAAAGCCTGGAAGGAGTGCAGACAGGTTCCACAATCTGGCACACTTCAAGCAGAGCTGGTCCAACAGGAGGGAGATCTTCCTCCCTCCAGAGAGCTGTGGCACTATGGTTCTCCAGTAGACTATCCTAAAGAAGACACTGCTAAGACCTACCCGGCCTGACCCAGATAATTTAAACCAACATTTTGTTCCACTTTTAACTGCCTTCTCTGCTTTAAAGTACCTAGTCCAGAGCTGCTGAGGTAACACTGAGCAAAGGTGGTTTCAAAGCAACCCACTCTGTGCCAGTGCCATGCAACATACTGGATCTCTGAGCTGTCCAGGTTAGAGCTTCCCAGTCTCGGTCCAGCAGCTGGGCTGCAGCCTTTGTTTTCTGGAAAACCACAGCAAAATCAACCACAGACCCAGGAGGGATGTGATGAATCTGAAAGTATATTGATTTTATTTTATGGGCTATCACAGCAGATGCTTTCAAGTTAACATTTTCACCACAAATATTCATTTTAATGTAACTCAGTTGCTCTTTGCTAATTCAAAAGATGATCAGTCACTTGACAGGACAAGGCACCAAAGCAGCGAGTAAATAAAGGAGACGGGTTCTGCTGCTGCCACGTTCCCTCTGTTTTGTCACACTGAATGTGTCACCAGGGAGTGAGGATTACTTTAATTACCAACTGCTTTAATGTCAAATAGTTATTATGGGAAATAGTGGATCATGTTCATTTATTTTGTCAGCATGACAAGGGGATCACTTTTAATCTTTGGTAGTGGCTTGGGGAGGCTGATGGAGAGGGAGGCAGGAGTGGAAGGAAAGAATTTCCCCAAATTTCAGTTTCAGAGGGGCTGTTGTCATTCAAAAGAAAGTATGAGATGGCTTTCAAACTGCTGTGTCCCCTCACTTAGTCTATTAGAATTCCTACACTGATAATGAGCTGCTCTGAAATGTTCACTATCTTACATTTCAGCAGCTTATAACTGACGCAGCTGGCAGGAAGAGTTTATTTCTTTGACCTCTGCTTTTCCAAAAGCTACTGCAAACTTTCAAATATCTCTGATAAATTAACATGGAAAGCAAATGCTCTCCTAGCCCAGTCCCTTGGAAATACCATGGAGAGGTATAACTAGACATATTTAGTAATTAAAGTATTTTGAAACTTCTGAGTTTGATATCCCTTGTGGACAAGATATTGAGCTTAGATGAGTTTAAATGGGGAGAGTCAGCACTGTGGTACTATGCTGTGTTGCATGCCTCTCTGCCCCTCCACCCCAGTGTCTCTCTTTAAGGGCCAAGGGAAAGTCTAAATTCAGGTAGTTTTATATACCTTTGCTTTGCCTGTGAAACTTCCTGCCTCCTCTCTGGTCCTTGCTGTCAAAGCCAAACACTATCTGTTCCATCTCCACCATACAGAAAAACAAAATAAAACTCAGTTTTGACTTACTTGTTGATTTGTTTGTTTTGAGGGTTTTTTTAAAACTCAGATGATCTCAGCAATCCACTTTCCAGTTGAGTCTTACGGAGAGCTGATTCAGCCCAAGTGAGGAAACTGTGAATAAATGATTGAGGACACAGATTTCTTATCTGTGCTTCTATGATATACAGAGAGCTGTACAATAGCCTAGAAATTGCAAACTAATATCTCATGAGATTACAGAGAATTCAATGCCTTTCTTGATTCATACAAGAGCATTTTTCCAGGCTAAAAAAATCTCAAGCAAGCGATGATGCTAATTAGGATTTTTCTTATCTTTGTACCTTGAAGAAATAAGGAAGGTCCGAAGTTCATCCCTTTTAACTCCTCTGAGTTAATGGGTACTTACAACTAAACTAACTATACACTGAAACTGCTGGAGAATGGGGGGAGGTCAGACACTAATGCCCTCTCTATTTTTTTTATTCCTGACTGGAAATGAGAATACATGAGCGCACATGTTCATAGTTGTTCCAGGACACTGTTGTGACAATCTCCTGTTAAAGCTTGAGAACTTTTTGGTCCTTTAGGAACTCTCACAGCACCAGGAGGCCCTGGCAATCCCAATGCAAAGCCCTGGCCAACCCCTTCTATGTCTTCTAAGAATTCAATGCCTTCAAGTAAATTATGCCAGCAATACATATTGCTGTCTTCTTAGTGCTCAGCAGGTATTTTCACTTAAGTACTTCAGCAAGGCAAAGCTCCCAGTCTCAGACCCCCTCAGTCTCCTGTCTCCCTGGTTGGATTCTCCAGGCACTTGACAGGATGGTACCATGGTAGCATGGCAAAGACCAGTCAGGGGCTACTGGCTTTAGAGGTCCAGGCCCACTGGTGCTCAGTGTGCTTCTGAAAAGGAGGTGCAGTGCTGGTGTGCTTTTGATGATCTGGCCCAAACACACAATCCCTGTCAGCTGGCCCTATTTCAGTCTGGGAGCTAACGTGGTTTTACAGCATACTTCAAACCCATCCATCTCTCTTAAAGGCCTCCAAAATTTGTCATTTCTCAAAAGCTACTATGACAACTACTTCAACTCCAAAGTCATGAAAAGGTTTCTTGATTGTCTGGTTTCTTTCTTTCCTCAACTGTCACTGTAAGGGCAATGAATGTGTTTGTTTTCTGTAGGTTTTTTGGTTTTGCAAAGGAGAAATAAAAAAAAAGAAGATCAAAAGTATTTCAGAAACAATAACAAAATGCATTTCAGAAAACACATTTACATTTTGAGGCACACTTTGCAGAGTAAATGTTCCCCTGAGATTTCAAAACCAGAGGCAATGTAAGTTTGATAATAACAGACTACACAAGTGCAAGCCACAAGTATGCTTAACATTTTCTGTGTCATTTCTGAAACAGCTTTGAAGGCTATCTATACTTTTATTTGGATTCCTCAAAATAGCTTCAGGCAGTCATAAATGTAAATTGAACTCTGTCTTCCAAGAAAACTAGTTGGAATCAGTAATATAAACTATTGCTCTTGCTTCAAGCAAGGGCAGATTACAAGGAGATGTTGTGCCACATAAGCTGTCTTTGTTCCCTACACCTATTGTCTTCTGAAGATTTTTCAAGATTATATTAACCAGAAATACATCCCTGGAAAGCATTTATCTTTTAATAACAACTTCAATGTCTGAATTGTATTTGTTTTCCCTTTTTTTTACATTCCAAGTATCCAGATGCTTTTGTGTATGAGAGTCCTAGAAAAAAATTAATTTCAAGAATGCCTTTTATGCTCTGACTGCCAGATACCACAGAGAAAACTGGATTACAAACAGACTAAGCAGCTGTGTGTCTTTAATCCCAGAGCAGCTTTTTTTTTAGCTCTGAGATTTATGCTAAATTAATAATTTACTTTTCAAAACTTGCTTAGGAGGTTGACATCTTATGTTTGCCGAATTGCTGTGGTTGTACTTTGATATCTTGAAAACAAGTCTTGGAAAGAATAAAAATGTTTTGAGACAGAGTTGTGCTGTGGCTCTACCTGGCATTATTCCACTAAGGATAAGTTAAGGGGGCTGGGCAGACCTCTTAGACTCTTTAATGGCAACTCTGCCCCTTCACAGACTGAGCTTTGACCCAAAGTTAGGGACCATCATTATGGAATGCACATTCAAACACACATTTCCTCCTCCTTGTTGAATCAACACACGAAACTACAGACACGTCTGCTTCACAATAGTTTTTTTAATAATGGATACAGCCAGAGAGGCCCTCTGTGGAAAAGCTCTCTTCCAGATATTGGCACTATCATTCCCTGGATCCAAGAGCAGGTGTTGCATGACTCCAGGACTTCATTTGATTACATATCACATAGTAAATTTCCCAAATCAACTCACAACTAAGATGTCAATGTACTAATGTGGCTCTGAGAATTTATTTGAAGCATAAGAGCAATTATTACAGCTTTCTGAATTTATTTAGACATTATGACCTGTTTGCCTAGAAGTACTAAAAGAAAATTTGCAACATGATTATTGCAAGGAAATTATTACAGCATTTAATCCCCTTAGTATTTTCTATACTCCTTAACAATGACAAATCACATATTCCCTTGAAGTCACCGTGCCCAACAGCATGCCTGGAAGACACGGCATGCACTCTTACACATGGCAGAACTTGGCAAGTCAGAGCAGAAACACACTGGAAATACACAGCAGTGTTTTTAGGGACAGAGCTCTACATTCTCTATGGAAAAAGTTATTCTCACCAGTTCATGCATCCATTGCTATTTTTGGCACTTAGCAGTGACAGCAGCAGCATAAATTCCCTTTCCTCAGTTTTCAGACCACAGCGTGAGATTCATCTCTTCACTATTCCTGATGGATTTGTAAAGTCACTTGGGATCTGATCGTTCTGAGCAGGAGTTTCTGAAAGAGAGCAGAGTTATTGCTCCCATATTGCCCCACATGCACCTTGTGCCATGCAGCATCTCTGGTTCACCAAGAGACCACAGAGACTGCAGAGATGAGCCGTCCCATTTTTTGGGCAGTAAACACGTGAAGATCTCCTATCCCCACACATACAGAACAGCTGTCTGAGAGCTGCTGAGTGCTGCTGGGTGAATTAAAGTGAAACAAATGGGTAAATTAAGAGCAGCTTTTCCCCCAGGCAACTGAGATACTAAGAAGAAGAGAGCCAAGGAAGGGGACTCATGGGAATCCCCAGGACTGCCGCTGCCATTGAAGTGGCAAGGGTTCACTTGCGTGGAGCTGTGTTGGATAGGTTGACTTTTGCTTTCAGTTTTCAACTTGAGCCTGGAAACAGCCAAGGAAAGCATTGCCTCAGGGATCTCCCTGTGAGATGAACAAGTATGAAGTTAGGGCAGGGTGAGAGGAAAACTTTGCCATAAGAGTCAGAGATTCAGAGCAGGGTCAAGCGTGGGAAGTGGAGGACCAGATCTCTCTTTGCATCCAGCTCCCAGGCACTTCCTTCTCAGGCTGAAAGTATTTCCTCTGGCTGCTCTCAAGGGCTGATTTCCCAGACCCTTTACCACGTTTTCCCTGTACACTGTCACATTAAGATGCAGACTGGGTGGGCATGGGCACAAAGAGGGGTACAAAAAGCAAGCAAGGTCTTGGGCAATAGTAAGGTGGAATTAATGGCTGCTAGTCATATTTCCTGCACAAAAAACCTCTCATTGCTTCAGAGCTGCATTTCTCAGTACATTTAGGAGGAGAAGTAACAACACACATTCAGAGAACAACACAAACATACTTCACTACTGTGATCTAAATATGAAATTTTGTGCTGCATTCCCAGGCTGTAACTTGTTAAGAAACCTTGCTCCATGATAGTATTTAAATTATTTGTTTAGCTGGAATTTCCTTTCACATAATTATGCTGCCTTCTTGTTAGCCTACCTTTCCATTACTGAGGTAAATCCCCCAAAAATTAAATAGAAGCCGGAGCAACAATAAATAAGTAATTATTGCTGCTGATAAAGACATAATTAACTCCTCAACAGCAATAAAAATAGTTTCATAGTTCATACAAGACATGTGATTCATAGTTCATGCCAAGACATGATTTCAAAGACCAACTTTTTGTGTCATTTGATAACTGTTAGATCAGAGGCCAGAGGAAGGAGCTTCTCTCTTGGATTAGGATAACACATAGCTGTGGGCAGAGCTCCCCTTAGGAAGCTCACACTATAGTTGCAGACTTTTTAGTAGAGCAGATCTCTGTGGGTCTACGATTTATTAAGGGCTGATGAGCTTCAGCTTTCACTGCAGTCATGACAAAATCAAAGGGATTATTCACTGATTCAGGAAGCATGTGTCTAACAGCAACTTATTAAGCAAATAAATCTCTTTTTTAAGACACTCTAGTCCTTGACTGCTTAATTGTCTGTGAATAACCTTGCTTGGTCTTCAGGAGATACAACAGAAGAATGAGATATGCTAATAGTGTAATGGTTAACACCTGTCTGAGGCAAAGGATATTATTTAGACACAAAGGTACAATGTTTTTCTTTACATGTAAAAAATGGAAAGGTGATAGAGGGGAAAAAGTTTCTGCAGCACTTATATCATTGCCAAAGAGTGTTGTATTTCCCTTTAAACAGTCACCAGAAGTTGAGGGTAACTCAGGCTCTTGTTAATAGAGCCCTTGGGGCAGATTAGGGTGAAACTACTCTAAATGATTTGTGGGTTTGGTTTTTGTTTTTTTTTTTTTTAATATATGTAAGGCTTATTTTTGAACAATTTGGTTGCAACAGAAAGCAAGTATGCAACCATTTTGGTTATTATGTATAGCAATTTGCAATATGAAAGGATAAAAATATCACTGAAGAAAATGTATAAGGGGAGAGAAAGAGAGAGAGAAAAAGGAAAGGAAAGGAAAGGAAAGGAAAGGAAAGGAAAGGAAAGGAAAGGAAAGGAAAGGAAAGGAAAGGAAAGGAAAGGAAAGGAAAGGAAAGGAAAGGAAAGGAAAGGAAAGGAAAGGAAAGGAAAGGAAAGGAAAGGAAAGGAAAGGAAAGGAAAGGAAAGGAAAGGAAAGGAAAGGAAAGGAAAGGAAAGGAAAGGAAAGGAAAGGAAAGGAAAGGAAAGGAAAGGAAAGGAAAGGAAAGGAAAGGAAAGGAAAGGAAAGGAAAGGAAAGGAAAGGAAAGGAAAGGAAAGGAAAGAAGAAAGAATTAAAAACATCCCACCTTGCAGGATCTGCCTCTTATCAGCCTCAAAGCCCAGCTTGCAAAGCCCCCTCTGTCTTATGCAAATGGCCACCACACACCCAAAAACTCACTGAGGATGCAAACCTGGCTTCAGCAAAGCACCCTGGAGCCTCCACAAATAGGCAATTTGAGCCTATCCCTAGTGCATGCTGGCCTGACACTGAGACTTTATTGGGTGAAAGAAACTTTCCTCCCACATCCCATCAAGACATCTTGGACAACAGTACTTCACAAGCCAAGGAGGGCAACAGCTCACCAAAGAGGGGCAGGGGAAGTGCTCAATTTCTTTCCAGTGCAAGGGGGGAAGTAAAAAAATTAAACCACAGTGACTTTCACCAAAATCTGACAGATCAAATCATATTGGGATTTGAAATTTAGTTTATTCACATTATCTGTACTTTTTATCCCTGTTAGCTTGCTCTTCAGTTTGCTTCCAACTGGATTTTAAAATACAGGAACATATTTTTTCAAAAATTCTTGCAAGACATCCCTTTTGCAGGCCCAGAGGAGTCAGAGAGTTTGAGTCAGGCTGAGATAAGCTCTCAGAGGAATGAATGCTTATCTGAACCAACCTCTCTGAGGTTTTTCATGTAACAAACAAGCACCTTAGCTGCAATCAGGGTTATAAGAGAGCAGGGATGGTCTTGGGACTCGATGGTCCAGCCATTGTGCTTCTATTTCTGACTAACTGAAGTCCACCCATCTGACCTTTGGCCAGCCATTTAGCCTCCCTCCCCCAGTCCATTGCATTTAAAAGGAGATAGCAGTACTTCCTTTTCCTTCAAATATTGGTCTCTGCTATCTGTCCTTCATGCAGCTGGAATGGGACAGCTGTTAACTGGAGAATGGAGAATTCTCTATGGAGAATTCCCCAATTCTGTTGGACCCTCCCCAAGACATTGTTGTAATATTAAAACCATAGTTAATTAACAGTGTGGAAAATTGCAAAACCATTCCCTTCCTTGGGGAGTTCTTTAATTTCCTTCACAAGTTTGTTTACAAAATGCTTTTTTTTTAAGTGACAAACCATACTTAATAAGGCCTTTCAGTTGCAACTTTAGAATAATACATTTAATTAGAAAGAAATTCTTGAGAGTTTTAGGCACTGATGTTTTTCAAAGGAAAACATCAAATATGTTCACGAAAATGGTACTAGACTGTGTAGTGTCTTTTCATTTTATCTGATCATTTCATATATGCAAGTTCATGTCTCAAAGTGGTGGTTGCCAGAAATTTAGAAAAGTCCAAAGACATGTTTGAATGCCCGACCTGAGAGAGCATCAATTAGAAGAGACGTGTGCTGAATTTCCCTCTCTCATTGAATTCCTACCAAGTTTTATTTAATTTTTTTTGTTCCTGTTCCAAACATTTTAAGTGCTTTGGAAGCCAATGCAAAGTAAATAGTGGTTGAGGCTACACTGAGCTTAAAATCAAGCTTTCATACTGCCTCTTGATTTGACACGTGCTCCAATATTAATTGGAAGACAGTCTGATATTGTGTCCTTTAAGACTGATGTGGCAACGATGGGAGTAGTTGCTGTTCCAATACATATACTCAAGATTTTGGCATAGGGATAACATGAAGTAAAATCTTAACTTTCAGCTTCTAACACCTGTTTTATACTTTATCCAGGTCAATAATCTGAGACAGGATATGTATCCATTCAAAAATGCATCACTGGAAATATTAGGTCAATGCAGATTTTCAGACAGCTCTTTGTTTTAAAGCCAAGATCTTTGCAGAGCATAATAAAAAAAAATGCAAAAGCAGCTCTTTTTACCAATTGTATGTATGAATATGAAATTCTGTATTAACTGTGGTGCATTTTTGATTTTGGAAGTAGTAAAGCAGGTTGATGCCACTGGGATAAAGAATAAAAAGCACATTGTCAGAATTCTATAATTTACCGCCAACTTCTTTGCACGGCAATGAAAAGCTCTGCTGGTGGTTGAAAGCAATATGCATATCATGTGGGATCTGACAAAACTACCCAAATAAAAGCATGAAAACAGGAATTTAATCAGAAATTGTACTTAATAGCAAATTTTCTTTAATTCTTGGGTTTTCATTCCCAAAGCTGTTTTTTTTCACAGATTGTGCAGCTTCAAGGAGCAGACAGAGGGAGGCCTCTTTTCCTTCCTACCATATGTGCTGCCTTACAGCACAGCAGTTGGTAAACTTTTATGGGGCAAGTGCAATGTGAGATTAACTCCTCTCATTCTAGGCAAGGCCCAAACACACTTTTGTCACTAGAACTTCATTCAGGAAAATTTGTATCTTCTGGGGAAAAAAAAGTCTGTAACACAGAAAGCCAGCATAAACCTTGCTATTTTCTTTGCAGAAAAATGTAGATATCGTGCATAATTTACATTTTTTAAGGGATATTTTCTTTGTGAATCTCTTAAGAGTAAAGTCCAAAATATCCCACTATGAAATCTCAACTTGTTTATGATTTAACAGTAAAGTGTGAATCCAACATTGTGAGCTCATCTTGGCCTTAATTGTCTCTCTGGTGACAGTGGTTTAATCCATGAAAGATTACTGAGACAGTTAAGTCTGCACTTTAAGCCATGAAAATCTAACTAGGCATTTATATGCATGTGTTCAGGACTGGAATGAGAGGCTTCATTTCCATGCCTCTGTTTCTGCAGCTTCCTCCTCCTTGGCTCAGAGAGGCACGGCCATGCCCTCTTCCCCATCTGCTCGTGTCCATGCAGAGCACACCTGCAAAATCTGCTTTTCTAGACCATCAGTTTGGAATCTTGTCTTGCAATCTATCCATGTTGCTGCTTCTGTATGCTACAGAGCATCTAGTCTTGACTACTTTTCTCTTCCAAGACTTCCCATATTCCGACCCGCCTGACTGACCTATTTTCCTGAACAACACCAAGAGACTGAGAGGCTCACACTGCCAGTTTGTATCACATCCCCACCGAGTTTCAAATTACTACACTTTTATGTATGGGAGCTGACCAGAAAGTAGCAACTTAAAATTACCTCAATGACTGCATTCAGATTACTTAAAATTTTCCTTGC
The DNA here is from genome assembly GCA_013398275.1 of Promerops cafer. Classification (NCBI taxonomy): domain Eukaryota; kingdom Metazoa; phylum Chordata; class Aves; order Passeriformes; family Nectariniidae; genus Promerops; species Promerops cafer. The sequence goes on from VZSE01011300.1 coordinate 179,551, forward strand.
TACGACAACTACCACAAGCCATGGTCTCGGTGCTAAGTTTGTTGATTATTACATTGACTACTGTGGTCTACTCTTTGGGGTTTTTTTCCTCTTGCTGTGTACTTGGGTTATACAGTCCCTGAGGCTGCTTTTTTATTTAGCTCTATTTAATGCTCCCAGAACTATGTATATATAGTCTATGATGGGCAGTAGATTAATGCAATGCAGTAGAATGTTTGTAACTAACATTACGAGCTGTGTTATTGGCGTTGGTGTAAAAAAGCAGTATGACCTCTCTATGAAGTTTTTAAAAAGTAAACCTCTGCTATTTTTGGGTAAGAACACTTTTCTTTACAATACTGGAGAGCAAAACTAAAACATTCCATCTCCCGCAGCACATATTTCAAGAAGAGATGAAAATAAAAATTGAGAAGGGGATCACAATGAAACTAAGAACTGAGAAGGGAATCAACCAAATAAAGAAAATTAAACAATAAAATATTACTACAAAACTGCTCACGATTTTACCAGATGTTGGATACCATGGCCATGTTTCAGCTCACAACTGTCTCATATTGGCTTTTAGGAGAAGGTGACCATCTGTCTTTATGGAAATACCTAATCAAGATTTTCTTTTATTTGCAGGGGAAGGCACATTTCCATTCCAAGTTTCAAATTCACTGAACTTTGCAAGCTACACCATATAATTCTATTATTACACTTTCAAGTTCCTTTTTTTTTTTTTTTAATTCCTAGTGCATTACTAAAAAACCTTCCAGTTTTCTGATGAAGGGATTAATAAAGGGAGCCATGGGGTATAGCTGGAGGCCTAGAAACTAGAGCACACTCTATGTTCTTGCAAATACTAACACTTAATTTAAGAGCATTCTATGCCATCAAATGTATTGTTGGCAGGCCAGTGTCCCTCCTAACAACTGTGACTGCAGACAAAGGGTAAATATAATGCAGGAAGACATAACAGTAACACAACCCATTGGGAAAGGAGAAACAAGAGGCACTCCAAGCAGCAGTGTGCTCTTTGGCAGGAACATAGGCTCGCTCTGGAACTCAGCCTTGCCTAGAAAAGTTCACAAGCTACCCGAGCTTCACCCCTTAGGCCTATCTTGAAAATAGACATTGTTGCCCTCCAAAGCACACTGCAGACTTTATACATTCACCTCAAAGTGAGATTGAATAGATGTGCAATTAACTTGCAGTGCTAATGACCTGTATCAGATAATTCCAGTCCATTCACACCCCCTTGCAGCACAGACCCTGATCAGATGGCACCTACATCCATGAGAGATGAGGAAGCCCTGAAAGCCCCTGGGAAGCCAAAAGCCAGCTCCTGCACCAGAGGGGGCAGAAGTTGCACCAAGCAATCACCAGGTTCTTGAGAGCAGCCCACATCCCATCATGCACAAGAGCATTTGGGCTCTCCCACCCTCCACTGGGTGTAGGATAAACCCTGCAAACTTACTGCCAGCTGAGCCATTCCTCCAGCTCCTGGTGCTTCCTTTCCTGCCACTGTGCCAGACCAGGAACAGACCACAGCCAAACCACTTAACTTAAAAACAAGAAGATGAGAAGACAGCAGAAGGGAAGAGGAAAAAAACAAAGCAACCCCCAAACAACAAGAATGAAAAGGTGAATGGAAAATATATGAGAAAGGAAGCATACGGGGAAATTATTTAAAAACTGCCTGGGCTTTAATGTTGCATCCTGCCATACAAACTGCACAGCCAATGCTATCACATGGGCTAATGGAGAACAGGAAAAGAATGTAAAGTTACTTTAATTCTTTGCTTACTTGCTTTTATTGCTAGAATATTGCTAATATAAAAATATATATTTTCAGCTCATTTGTATTATTTATATAGTTTAATATAAAGGACAAAATAGCTTTAAAACCACCTTAGTTACTGCAAAAAAAAAAAAAAAAAAAAAAAACTATTATTGAAATAACTATTAACTGAACCCATATAGGCTAAAATAGAGTTGAGCTACAGGGTTCAGCTGCAGATACCAGGATGTAATATTTGCTGAGTGCAATTATTCTTTGTGCTGGCATGGAAACTGCTTTCAGCTGTAGCCAGTTAGGCCTCTGGCCAATTGTGGCAATAGAAAAACCCCCATTAATCTCAACGGGCTAGCTAACTTATTCACAAAATGGTTGTAGTTGAGCTAGCATATGTGTTTGACAAGAAATTAAATGGAAAGAGCTTGTCAAAACTGCATCTATCTAAAGATATGAGTGAAGGAAAAAAACCACTTTTTATCAAGGGAGCTGATACTCTACAATTTTGACTGATATCAATGCAGAGTTTCAAACCCCGAAAGCAGGTCCTTCCTCACCAACACTGCATTTGTCAGGAACAAGCTGTAAGAAACCTTTTCATCCTTTTCTCTGAAAAGATGACTAGTCTCATGTAGGGAAAGAAACTACTGATGCAGTATGTCTTAATGCTAGCATGCCTTTGATACAGTCCCATTTCTGTTCTCAGAAAAGAGCTTGAAATAAAGCCTATGAGGTAAATGTACATTTATATGTTAGACTATCTGCTTTAAATGAGACAGTCATTCAAGACAGGTCACAGAGACTGTCCCAAGACAAATCTATTTCATATGTTTATCAATGACTTGGGTGATGAGTTAGCATGTAGGTCATGCTAAGATGAGAAGATTAGGATTCTAAATGCATGTGAACAATTGGAGCGTTAGTCTGAAAATTATAAAATTCTAAGTACAAAGGACCATGCCACAAGTAAAACTGAATGATACACATACACCATGGAAAATAGCCAAGATATGTTCCAGTCCTGGCAGCTTTGTGGCTCAAAACCTCTGTGAAGAGACTCAATTGCAAAAAAAGGATATACTGAAAGTGTATCCTAAATGAACAGTTCTGGCCTAGGTTAAGTCCTATATGAGGAAAAAACATTGCCAGACAAAGAGAAGCATTACAGTCTGGAGAATACTTGAGACCTCCAGCTGAAGTATGAGTGGGTTATTCTCAAAAAGTTGGGTATAATTCAGAGAAGAACAGACACAATTATAAATCTTTCAAAAATAAGGTAGGGAAATAACAGTAACAAATGGGGGAGGTGGCAGTGTGGGAGAATGGCTTTTTCCAAAAATGGAATGAAAGGACACATAAACCAGACGACAAAGTTACAGAGAGTGTCAAAAAAAAGAGGATAGCAGTAGACTGCTGTTGAAAGATAGAACAATAATTCACTTAATTTGCTGTAAGGGCCACTTAGGCTAGACAGCAGGGAAGTCTCAGCATACCACTCATTACATGGTACCCCAGGGAAGCAGTACCTCAGGAGGTTACTGGAACCTCAGCCTCAGGGGGTTTTAAGGATAGGTTATTTTGACATGTTCAAGAGAAACAGCTGCTCCTGACCCTGCCTCAGAGGAAAGGTATTGGCTAGACAGCTTCCTGAAAACTTTTCCAGTGATATTTCTTTGATTTCTTGTATTATTTTCAAATGCTGGAAAATACCTACAGCAAGAATTATAGCTGTCCAGAGATTGTTATCTATGTGATCATAGCAGAGGGACAATGAATGACAAAGACCATCTGGAGTGTTTGTGAAGAAGTTAAAAGAAGAAATATTCTTAGGCAGCACAAAATATGTCAGCAAGTAAAAAGAGCAGATTTCCAAATGGTTACTAGAGAAACTGAATATCCATCTCAGCCTCCCTTCAGCAGTTACCTGCATAAAATTGTTAATGCAATGGGGGAAAGAGTCCTTGATCTTTATTTCAGCATCAGGTGTAAATTTATAAAGAGACAAGAGTATTTCATATTCACTGAGACAACAAGCCAGTGAGAAGGTAGCAATACTATCTTTTAAGAATGTTTTCAAAATAAGCCTAATGTTTCTGAGTAAATTTTTTCTCTAAGATACTCTTGAAACCTGAAAGTCTGTGAACTTTTATAAAGGTACAGAAAATTTCTTCAATTAAGTATTTTTTTAGCCCTATGATGCCAACTTAGTTCTGTTAAACACAATCAACAGTGACAGAAGGCTTGGAATTTAGGTAAATTTCCCTAAGTTGTACTGGAACGTTGCTAATATCTGGAACAGAGTAATCGCCCCACATTTTTGGTACTACTTCTCCTAGTAACTCCAAATAATGGCTAGAGCAGTAAACTGAGTGATTTGCTTTCATTTTTTCCTGCTTTTTTTCCTTGTCATTTTGGCTACTAGGGTTCAAACTCTGTTTCCTTACTCCCAGCAGGCAGAGTTAAGTTAACAGGAGCAGCATATGTGCTCCTTATCTTCTTTTACCAAGTAGGTTATAGGAGACATTCTTCCTGTCTCTTTACACTTCAGCTGGTAGTGAATACTTCCAAGCTACATTATTATATAGAGAAGTGAAGTAGGGATAGAAATGTTTATTTATTTTTGAGAAACATGACCCTTTTCAGTAATCAAAAAATAAGTGGACTTTGCTTTGCTTTTCCAAATTCTCAGCAGCCAACAGTGCCATTAACACAGTTTCTCTCAGGCTTAAGCCACCAAAATTTCTTCTAATTCATCTCCCTAGTTTACTTACTGCCTTCTGCTTTTGTTCTTTCTCATTTAGGCAGACAGGGCCCAGTAACCTACAGCCATTTACCTTCCCTTGTATTCAGAGCCCAGAGAAAGTCCCAGCTTTTTTCTGTCATTGTGCCATCCCACCTTTTCTCCGCTGATTTGTGATATGGGAGATGTTTCTTAGTTCTTTGGGTATGACCAAGGATACACTAAGTTACTCTGCCACTGATTAAATGAGATTATTCTCTGCCTCCATCCAGCTCAGGGAAATCTGCCAACTTCAGCTGCCCCGTGCGTCCTCCATCAAGGGGACCTCAGGAAATGCTTAGAAGATAAAGCAGTTGCTTTCTTACTAAAAATTTGTGAAGATGGGGTAAAATCCTTACTTCTGTTGCTGTAAAATTAGAATTGCAAGTTCCAGCATTCCCACGAGGTGCTGAAGTACCAGCACATTTAAGGGAGTGAATCTGTCAGTGCTTTGCACAACACTTGGGGACCCTTAGATGGAAAGCCCTATTAGAACTTCAAATGTCGGTATCACGACTCTGCCAAATGCGCAAATAAGCACCACGGAAAGACAGGAGAACACATCTCTGTAACGTTGTTTGATTGTAACCCATTATCTGAGTATCCCTGAGTGCTCTGTACTTCTGCAATCCACTGATTGAAGAAGAGTGCCAGATAATAAGTGCTGTTGGAAGCCATTGAAAAATCAGCAGGTCGCTGTCACACAACTAACTATAAGTGAAAACAGATAATTCCACCAAGATAAAAACAGCATGAATGGAAGAAACAGTGTGTGGGTGATTGGGAAAGAAAATGAATCAAAAAACTTTTAAAAATCATATTTTCACTAATTTCTCTCCAGCCTTTCAACCTACCAAAGAAGAAGCACGCTGCAAAAATAATTACAGATGATTGCACCTCTGCAGATGCCATGTTGTTTCTGTTTTTGTAAACAATAAAACTGCCCAGATATTCAAGACTGATAAGTCATAGCCTTCAGATCTGTGCATGCACACACACGTAACACAAAAATATGTCACCAGGCAGAGTAGGCTATGAGTTCACAGCTACTCCCTGATTTCTGCCCAGGCAGGCACAAGCTCACCAGAAGAGTGATTAGCCACCACATGTTGACAGGGCAGGTAAAAATCTGCTTGGGGCACATACCCACTGAGTAGCCAGAGTGCTACTCTGCGTTCATGCACTTTTCAGTCCACACAAACTAAAGTTTGCTTGATAGCACACTGTGAGGTAGAGTCCTCAGTGTGTTTAATACATTAACCATATCTGCAGCTCTTCCTGCCCATCTGTTTTATTTTATTTTCTTGACATTTGTGACTTCTATTTTTTTCAAGGAGTCAAAATACTAAATGTATTTTTTGAATAAGGATCAGACATGTCTACAAGGGCAACTCCTGGCAAAGCCGCTGCAGGGAAGCTAAATTAATTCCTTTAGTAAGGATTCACTTTGGAATAAACTGGGGAGACTCTCATGCTGGAATTCCTGGGTGGAGAATAAGGGGAAGCAAACATCTGAAATTTGAAGTGGCTGAAGACGAAGTCACTGAACCAACTGTGAAAATGAACACTAACGTATCCCTATTATTCCCTGAGGACTTCTAAGAGAAGGGTGAAGTAGGTTAGGTACCAACAGTGGTGGATAACTGTTTAAAACTGTCTTGCTATCTCAGGGCTTGATGATGTAAAAAACACAGTGAGTTATATAAGAGACATTGGGAACTCCAGTGTAAAAGGCAAATTGGTAAAATTGCTATTTTAAGCAAAAGAGATTTCATTTTCTCTCACTTTAGGATGAACTATGCAATCAGTGTCTTGATGTACCTGTACAAATCAGCTTAAGAGTCTTGCTCTCTCTAACAGACATATTTGCCATCATATCAGTCAAGTCTTACAGGGTCTACCAGCATTCTCAGTACAGTGTGAAAAGTCAGCAAGTTGGGGCAGCAGATGCTCAGAGCAGCCGTACCTTTTTCAAACAGGAATTATTGCCTCAATTATTTCCCCTTCTTTCTATTTTACCAGTTTGAAGCTCCTTTATTCTACTTCCATGGCTCTGCATGGTTTAACATTCATGTTAGAGAAGCTGCTGCCTATGGGGTAGTTTTCTGATGAGGATGGACTATCTTTGCCTTATTATTCTTATAAGTAAAAGACCTTAGAATGCATTCCTCATTCAGGGAAAAAACGCAGTTGTTGCTATCTTAAAATACTACATGAAACTCCCCAAGACAGAACATCCACAATAATTATTTTAAATAATAAAAAAGGCACAGTTAAAAACTCTTTCCTTGGTTTTACATGGTTGCATGTGTAAATTAGTATTTGTTGTTGCCAATTTCAGTGTTAAGCATAAGGTTTTCTGGATATGTTAGAGTATAAGGAAAAACATGAAAGGTGGTCTGTCTATCTCCTTTCTGGGGAGAGGAGGAAAAAAAAGATCATTTCATGCCAGCAGATGGCTACAACTCATTACTGTGTAAATGTACAGTGTGGAAAGTGGAATGACAATTAGCACTCACCAGAAATACATAACAGAGAACGATATGTGCTCATGCCATTTTATGTCATGTCACATTAATTGAGTACTAGATAGCTGACAAAATGCATTAAACTAACCATAGCTTTCGCTGGCAGCAGCTGAAAATTTGTTTCACACAGAGATTTCATTCCCTTCCTGATGCTGTGACAGAGGAGGCAGCTTTACACACACTCACTTCCCCAGCATTGCTGACGAACTTGCTGCACTGTTCATTTCACTGTCAGCTATTTTCACCCAGGGTTACATTAGGCCTTAGCTCAGTGAGTTTTTGATTGCCCCTATTCAACCAGCAGCTTGGATCCCTCTGTGGAGGAACCCTCTTTCTCCAGAGAAGGAGCCTGTGCAACAGGAGGCAGTAACAGCTCAGTTTCCTATAAGGGAATCTTGCAGGGAAAACCCACATAAAATGTCTGCCAAACCTGTAATGAGTAATTTGAAACAACTTGGCTTACTGGCAACAGTGGCACAGACACTTTTAAGGTGTATCTTGAGTTCTCTACAGCTCTACTCTATGAAACTTGGGCTGTTTCTTAAGTATGTTTAATAAGGACACAGAGAGATGCTGCAAAATCCTCAGGTGTCCTGCAAAATAGCTGAAGGGTTGTGGCTCAAGTCACTTAGGGTACACAAGTGGGCACAAACAAGCCAACATGCCCTAGAAATCACTCTCATCAGAGTGAAAGATGCCACTTTTTTACTTTGCAGAGCCGTGCTTCAAATTCAATACAGCTACACATGTTTAGCCACCAAATAAAATGCTTCTGCATTAGTCCCACCCCATAGGTTGTTCACAGGGTTTAAAACCTACCTGTGATGCTGAGCAGCCTCCCTCACTATCCATACTGCAGCTGCCCCAGCCCCATGCTGGATCATGGAATCATGGAATATCCTGAGCTCCTAGCCCTGCACGGGACAACCCCAAAAATCAGCTGAGGCTGGGGTCAGGCTGCCCAAGAAGCAGAATCTGGGGCATTTCCAGTTCAGCCTTTTGAGCTGGCTGGGCACAGCTGTGAATCTTGCCACTGTAGCCTGCTCTCCGTCATCTTTTACTATGGGCAAGTGGGAAAAGAAACAGTGCATTACTCCACAGCTACATGGTGACTCAAAACTCCCTGAGGTATGGTAGGGTAGCAACAGTAGGGCAGCAGACATGTTGTAAAGCAATATCATGAGGTATTAGGTAACCAAGAGGCGACAAATGGCATAATTCAATTGAAACATAACAAACAGCATAACACATTCAAAATCAAGCCAGCTAAAAAAAATTCAGCTTAGATTTTACAGCTGCTGTGATCACTTCTCTGGACCTTTACGTAGTGGTTTCAGGTTCAGTTACACATCAGGACACCAAATGAAAGCTGAGACTCTCCTAGTTTCTAGAAACGCATCTTCTTGCTTTGTTTGTTGCTGTGAAAAGCGAGCTGGCAGTGAGCAAACAGTGATACAGCAAGCTGCCATTACAGCTGGGGCCATGGGTTATGGGTAAGACAAAAAGACAGCCCTGTGTTACCACTGTACAACCATTCCCAGGTCACCCTGGCTCTGTCTTTCCAGCTTTTCAGAGCAGCTCCTTTTTTCATCACACACTCACTTATCTACACTGCCTAAAGGTTACATTGATTTTATCTCTACTAATCAAGGAGAAAAGCATACTGACAGGCAGTCATGAGCTGTCTGAGAGATGAAATAGAAAGAGATTGGGTTTGTTTTGCAGTGTTTAATTAAAAAGAAAAATATCCTTCCATTTAATACACTGCTTGAAGTCTCATGCAGAGAGCATTCATCATATGGCTTCCAAAGGTCTTCTAACAGAAAGAGATTCAGCTGCCAGAAGGGATGCTGCAGGACTAGGTTATGCCAGGTACAGGTGAAATAGTCCCTGTGCTGGAAGTGGTGAAGGGCAGATGGTTACAGAGAGTCATTGGGAACCAGTCTCATTGGATACTGGTGAACAGTGGGCAGCTCGAACAAGAAACTGTACTCACACGCACTAAATTGGGTAATAGAAATCAACCCATTTCCAAAATTTTTAGCAAAATTTTTCAATGGAAAGAGTAAATATTTATTAAATTACAATATCCAACACACTTTAAAATTTGTATTTAACAGAAACACAAAAATAATTCCAAAAGAAAAATTTACTGGCTCTCTGTCAAGTCATATTTCAAGTCAAGGACAAGCATGACAAGCCATGAATATAAAAAATGGACTCTATGGAAAAAGCCATGGTCAGAGGATTAGGAACAATCAGATTTTTTATTCTTTCAAAATTGTACCGGAAGCAAGAGAGATGTTGACAGTAGCTCGTATCAGGGTGGTTTAAGCAATAATGTATAGAATGCATTACTCTCAATTAATGTTTTGGTTTGTACTCAAAGAAAAGTCTCACCCATTTGTACCACTGCCAGATGTTTGGGCACGGGTAGATTACTATTCACCTGTACAGGTGATTAACTACAAAGCTGAAATTTAAATAACCTGTACTGAACTTTGAAATCAAGAAGCCTGAAAGAAGCCTGGAAGTTGGCCAAGAAGGTGTTGGCATTTTTTTCCACTTCAGCTGATTTTTCATAAATCTTAATCATAATATTGAGACACCTAGAAACCCATTATTTTCGTGCCAACGCTCAAATGATCTGGCCTAGTTATAGGTAAAAAAACTAAATGGAAGCCATGAAGAATGCAAAGATTGCTCAAAGAGATAGAAAATCAGAATATAAATAAGCTACTTAGCACAGTTTATGCAAAATAGATGTTACTCTGCTAATGAGATTACAAGTCTGTTTGATAAAGTCAACCACAGCTTCAATACACCTAGAAGTCCTAAGGCACTTGAATCAATAGCACAAGATGTGCTCATTAAAAAATAATCACTTTTCTATATCAATAGAGCACACAAGTAACGAAATAGGAATTGCTGCAGGGATCTTAAAAGTCATATCCACAGGGTAGCTACTGCAGTGCTTCTGGTGAGGGGATGGTTACACATTTGGCAGCAAAGCTGTCTCCAAACTCAACCAGAAAATGGATCCAGTTTCACAATAATCTCATTAACGCTTTCCCTCAAAGCCCAGAAACAGCTTATGCAGCTTTTCAGTTGCATCAATAACTTGAAGCAATTTATACCATGAAGACACAAATACTTGTATTAGAAAAGCAACAAGGTAGAAAATCAGCAAAGTAGGAGAGGGAAAAAAAAACCTCAGGTAGAAATTGATATAAAACCAGCACTTCTAAAAGGTGCAGATAATCAAAGGCTTGATGCTAAGCAGTAAGGAGAAGTAATAAGCAGTTAGGCTGTGTGATCTGGATCATTTGTTAAAGGCTGGGTTTATCATGACACAAGCCATTATAACATTTCCAAACAAAAATTTTCCATGCAGAAACAAGTCTCAAAGGTCATCTCTAAAACTTGCCATGGGCAACCACAATCCTGAAGAGGACTGAGACCAGGTGTGTAATCCAGGTGTATAATCCAAGTGCCTCCAAATGCTCTAGCAATCAGGGCCCCACAAGCCTGCCTAATGAGTGAAACACTGATTAGCAAGTGGGAGTAGTGCTATGAATTTACCTCTAGGAGTGTCACAGGTGACACTGTTATGAGATTGCAACTGTCAGGATGCCCACAAAAGATACCTTTAAAAATTAGATGAAGCACAGAAAACCTGCAAGGACATTTCAAGGATGGGCAAAACCCCCCTATTTCCTGCTCTAAGGAAGTAAGAGACCAGAATGGGTAGCTTAACATGAAAGAGATTGAGACATGACACTGCAAGGCATAAGTACTTTCACAGGAGAAAAATAACAGGTCTCCCAAAACTCCCTGATGCACTGAGGAAGGCGCAGGCAGAACAAGTGGCTGAAAGCAGAGCCACAGCAAGCCCTAAACCAGGTGTGAAGCGAGTGTTTTACGTCATGAACAAGGCATGGAAAGAGACAGATGATTCTCTGTCTTCTGATATTTTCAAACAAAGGCTAAGTGCTTTTTGGGAAAACAAGCCTCAATCAATTTACTGGATTCTGCAAAGGACATGGAAGGAAATGAAATTGCCTGTAATAATAAAGATATCAAACTACCTGATCTAATAACTTTTATTGAATTTATGTTGGAAAGGAGAATATACCATTTTGGTGTTCTAGCAGAACATCCAGGACAAAAATAGATCTAAATGCTCATTTAGAATTTAAATTTAATAACCTTAATATACATTTCAGGCACATATCAAGGCACAATATACATTATGCCTTGATAGCCTCAGGCTCTTTTTCATCCAAAATGTGTTTTCTGAGCAGTGTAAGCTTACCAATTTACCGACACCCTTACCCAGCTTACCAACACCCATCCTGGGCTAGGGACACCTCTGGGAATATCCAGTCCTCTGGGGCCAGTTCTAGCCCTGGCTCAGAGAGGAACAAGAGTTTTGACCCACTGGTGTGTGCTGGAAGGCTCTGTCCTTACTGAGCCAGGACCAAACTCCTGCTTCCTCTTTCCACCATAATGACAGAAATATTGACTTTTCGCAAAGATTTTCAGTCTCACAGCAAATTTTACAGTGTTGGCAATTTGCCTGTACAAAACGTGATCATCTTGGCTTCTGCCCAAAAGGCTCTTGAGCACCTGCAATAACCAGGTTTTCTTTATTTATTGTGGTTCAGTCTTCACAGGCACATCTTACTCTTTCCCCTCAGCACCAATAGGTACTTCTTTGCCTTTTTATATTCCCTACTAAAGCCATCAAGAAATTTTAAGAGAACGTTCTCCTTTGGAAACTGTGATTGAAACAAAATATTTGACAAGAATGTGTGTGAAAATATGTGTCCTTAACACACACACACACAAAGATTAGCAGTAAAAGTAATTCCTTCCAACAAGGTAGGTGTGACGTTCATAATTTCTGGTGTTGGAAAATAGAAAGTCATTTTAAGTTTGAATTAATTCATTTGTGTTCACATTTAATGCAAATAATCAAAATGACACAGCTGAAATAAGAGTTTTATTGGCTGTAAAATTAATGTTCCTTAAATTCCTTCTCACAGGAAATTAAGTTTCTGATTCAAGCCAAAAGGAAAACTTTGAAATGGCTGAAATCCCTGCTAACCATAAAGCAAAGTTTGGGCAGGCCCACCCTGCAGTGCCATAGGGTAAGAAGCAATCGTTTCTGTTTTTCCAGTGGGTGAAAAGTCAGTGACAAGTTCACAAAGCCCATGAATCCATCCATTTTTCCAAACACCCAAGCTTCACAGATCAGCCAGGCAACCATATGTTCATGTGCCAGTAATCCACGCCTAGCCCACATTTCCCAGTTTTCCTCTGGCTGTGGCAGATGACACGCGAGGCATTGCTGCTGCAAACACTCCTGCCTGCCCAGCAGCAGAGCTCCCCTTGGCTTTGCACAAACCATCCCAGCCAACCCAGGTAGGAAATGAACTGCCTTCATGGCAAAAATGTGTTTGACCTCGTTTCCACTGCATTTGTCCTGCTTCAATACAGAAACTTGCATTACATGTCTGCCACAACGAGCAGCCACAAGCCAAGTTTTGTTCCTCACTGCTGAGACCAGAGCTGGCAGCTGCCATTTCAAAAGAAGGTTGAACAAATGTGGAGGGTTGAGAATTTTCTTATTCTTCCTCAGCAGAAGTTAACCACTTCCAATCCATCAGCTGCCTGCACCACCAGAGGCAGGTGTGACAAGCAAGTCAAGCTACTTACTTCACTTCCCCTGACTCGCATTTGACAGAAATTGTACCACAGGCACACAAAGTAACTCAATTTAAAAAATCCAAGTGAATGTTTTGCCCTTGTATGCAGGTATTTAGTGCCCATAAACGTCTTTGTGGTACATAACAGGCGTATCAAGGAGAAGAATCCCCCAGCTCATTTTGTAATGTCACAGTGCTCAGAATTCAGTCACAGACTTCACTCTCAAAGACTGAGCTCTCTGATTACTCAAGATATTTTTATATAAGAACATCAGTTAGGAAGGAATTTAAAAAATATGCCAGATGAGTGTTCATCAAATACTGAAACTGTTTTGCAAACCCAAACAATAACAATCACAATAGTCTGAAAAAAAACCTGAATTAACATTTCATTCACAAAGAAAAAAAGTCTAAGGAATTTATTGATCACAGCTGACAGGTATCTATTCAAGGAAGGAATCATCTGGCAACAGATGGGCCTATAGTAATATTAATATCTTCACCATCTGGCTTTTAATCCATGCTTTTCATCAGTAGATCACAAAGCACTTTACGAATGAGGTCAAACATCTTGTAGGAAAAGGCAGAATAAGATATAACGAAGCTGAAGCTGAACAAGGATAAGCAAGAAATAAGACACACTCCATTTGCTCCTTTACCAATTACAACAGCAGGTAATTAACAAAACAAGGATTTTGCCTGTAAACATTATATTCTCCATCACTTGTTAAAAAGACAGGACCTCAAATATCTTACAGTTCAAAAAAATTATAAACTTCAAATATTGATGTTTGCCTCTTGAAAACAATAGGTGAAGAAAACAAGGTGAACACAAAAATACCATTTTTTCTTTGAAAGTCTAAAAATCTACTGCATTTCCCCTTGGTTCCAGCCTACTTACCTACCCAATTAGTGAAGCAAACCTTGTACAGTCTTTCTGGTTGCTTGGACAGAACTGCTCACAATATGGTTGCAAACCTGAAGGTGTAGAGGACTATAAAATGGCTAATCATCTTTTAAAAAATTGATTAAGCAGATCAATGCATGCAAGGCACAGTTTTGCCATAGGCAAAAAAAAATAGAGCTACTTTTACTTCATGTAAAAGGTTGTTGAATTCTCTGGCACATCTGCCCCACCAAAATCATACATTTTCAACTTTACTAAGAAAGAAATCTTCCAGAGTTTTACTGTTCAACAGCTGCTCTTTAGAAAGAATGCTGTTTGTACAGCATCACCACAGTCACTTGCCTCTGTTCTCAGTGGTTTGGTCTGAAAACTCTTCAGAGCTGAGACCACACGTGTGCCTGTGTGGAATGCACAACAGGGTCCTCACCCTGAGTGAGCATTTGAGATCTACTGTAAAGTTAATAATATATCTAGGAAGAGGGTGCTTATGATTCAGAATGGCCTGTACAATGTTAGCAGATGACAGAACCCACACTGCTCAAAAGGCAGCAGTAGCCTTACATATTGAGCCCTGCCCAGCCCAACATCCAAAGGTTTCAAAGCCCTACATTACTTCAACACACACTTTTAAACTTCGTTGTTGAGTAACTTTGTGAGTGAACTCCAGTACTACTGGGATCACAGACCTACACAAACAAACCAAAGTCCAAAAAGAGATAATGGCCTGAGCAAAGGGCAGAATGTCCATCAGGGAAAAAAGGAAGAAAGCAGGATAAATAAGGTCCAAACTTGGATACCTTAAGGATCTGGCTTGGCACAGTCGCCAGAGAGTAAAATGAGCGTAGGTTACGTGTTGTCAGTGTTTGTGAGGGAGCTGCCTGGTTATGTTCTCTTTGCTGGGATCTTTATGCCTGTGACTTTACTCCTGCTGCTGCTAATTGCCTACTTCAGGATCAAACTAAGAGAAGGTGAGTCAGGACTTGAGGACAAAGGCTGGGGAGGGAGACAAACCTCATTCAACAGAAAGCTTAGGCTTGTACCATTAACTAAACCGAAGACAACTATGATCAGAGAAAATTTTATGAAGTTGTACTGTATTTTAGACCATTTTCTGTTTGAAAAACACTGCAGGTATTTGTTCAGAACTTGGATTGACCCCTCACTTAAAATCCTGTGGTTTTATATACTATACTATAGGAGATATTACTGCTTTATACTATAGAAGGGGCAACCAGAATGAAAAAAAATAAAAGGGCAGTTAAAGTACAGATCATTTTCTTCTGTGCTTACACTGTGCAAGTCTTCAGTGAGACAGGTAGCAGCAGTTACACCCTATAAGTAGCTGGGCTTTGAGTATGTGTCTGTGTTCTTTCAAAAGCATGTATTTGCTTTTACTTTGTACCTAAGAGCACATTTGCCATGTTGCCTTTTCTATTTTAAAATCAGCTTAAACTCACTTAGAAAACCTATCTTCTGAGTAAAACAAAAACAAACACCCACCCCAATGCAAATGTGCAGTGATTGTAACACATCTGTGTACTGAGAATCAGGGCTGCTCACAGAGCCCAGCTGGGCTACACTTGTAACAGGCAGGGAGTTTCTTTTAGACAGGAAAATCCTGTACCTCAGACCATCCAGTCTTGACAGGATGATCTTCACGCCCTCCAGATTTGGGTCCCAGCTGCAGCAGCAGATTCACACAAGCTCTTGTTTTCGTGTTCCACTGCCAAAGCCAGCCTTGGGGCACATTAGGATCAGAGGCCTCAACCGTTCTGTCCTTCAGCTTTTTGAAAGCACACTCTTGCCGACACTGGGCTTGTCCCTCAGATTATCTGCCTTTTGAACATTACAGCCCAGGTTTTCTCTGTAAACTGCAGATGCTTCTTGATATAGCTTGGTTGTCCTTGCCTGGGACAACGTTTCACAACTCTCCCACTACAGGTTTCAGCTCTAGCAGAGACCGGGCTGGGGCAGACAGGTCAGTCCTGTCCACAGGGCTCTGCAGATCAGCTGAGGCCTCGCACCGAGCTGGCCGGGGGTGCTTCAGCCCAACAGGAGAAGGATTTACCCACCAGTGCAAGGCCAGGAAAGAAATCTCTCTTAGATGCCAGGCCTAACACTGTAATTTGTGCACTCAGGTTTTGCTCTATCTTGAAAATTTGGCCACTTAACATAAGAAAGGTCATATGCAGCCAGAAATGTAAAATAAACTAACTTCCTGTTTTGTGTGACATCTCCTGGCATTTAGATCCAAGGCTTTAACAGAGGAAAGGTGTTTGTTTGCACATGAGCACACACTTCAAGTTACTTTCAGGCTGCAAAAACTTGAACATTTCCTGTTCGAGATATGCTTTCAGATGCTGAATTAATCTCTAAGGGAAGCCTGCTCCACATGCCTAACCCAGCCCTGCCTTGGGTCACAGATTATTCTTAGAGCAAGGTGCTGACGGTTCTTCACACACCAATAAAACAACAAAAACCAGCACAATGCCAAAACATTGTGCAATTCAGTGTCTGTGAGGAAATAGGAAGGCTGAGTACTAAGAGAGTAGTTTTCTTTCTTGAAAGTGGTTGAAATGAAAACTAGTGACATTATTACATTTGACTTCAAATAAAAGTAGGGATTTCCCTTTCAGTAAATTATCAGCTCTGTGCTCATATGTGTAAGTCAGACATTAGTTATTATGAAAGAATATTGAGCTGCTACTGAACTCCTTGTTACCTGGTGATGCTCTCACTTTTCTATTCCAGCTAGGATGAAGCAAGCCAGGAAAAGCAGGTGGGCTACTGATCCCATCAGTTCAGGCATTTTGCTGGGGCTCAGAACATAATTTCATTAAGCCAGATGAACCCATCTGAAAAAAACCCACAGACATTTGCATTCATGATGCATTCTGTTTCAACTGCTGAAACAGACTGTCCTGTCTTTTTTCACAGAACTCATATCCTACTTCGATACACTTTCTGCAGGTCTGTAAATAATCTACAGCACCAGGTGTTACATTCTGCTTCTCTTAAAGCACAGAAATCTTAGCTTCGGATTTGTAATGAGTTTAAGCAAGCAATGGTTTCATACATTTTCTGAGATTAGTAATCAAGGGTGTAAGAGAGAGGTGAATGAGGTAGTTGGCAGACTAATTTGCCAAAGGAATATTGCTGCTGTGCTTCTCTCTTTCACAACCGAGAAGGATGCTTGAAGGTAATCATCTGGCTTTTCAATGCCTCAGGAAAGGAGATACTCAGTTTGCAAATCACAGGTGCTCTGGCTGGTGTTCTCAAGAGGATGTGAGATGAATTCCTGTCTATGTAATACTTCGGGCATTGCATTCCCAGCTCTGTCTCCAAGATCTTCTTTTTCTTGAGCTAAGACTGTCAGACATCAGCCTACTGTTTTGGCCTCCAGCCAACTTACACAAAACATCCTGAGCAGCTCTCCCTGTACAAGCAAGTGGAGCCAGCTTTAGCTTAAGACCATCAGGTGGGAGAAACAGCCGCAGATAAGCCTGGGAACAGACTCCTTCAAATGCTACCTCTCCTACAGAACAACAGAAATTCTGCAGCTTTCAGTTGCCTATTTCCTTAGATCTCTTCTATTGGAAAAAAAAAAGAAAAGAAAAAAAAGAGAGAATTTTTCATTACTAAAATCAAGGTTGCTTTGCTTCATTGTTAAATAAGCATTTATTTTTTCTCTGTGCAGCAAGAGAGAAGCTCTGCATAAATACATCAATATATAAATACCTTATAAATAAAACTAAATCATCTGACAAAACAGCACACATTTCTCCTGAACAATTAGCAATGACAAGTATTCTTTTAATTTTTTTTTTTATTTTATTTTCTCTGTTTCTCCATCCTTCTTCAAATAATTTCCAAGTCTCCAACAGCACGGTCGTGTTCTGAAGATGTCCAGTTATGTGGGCAGCAAGCATTTTTCTGGTCTGTCTGTACCACAGGCAGCATTGGGAGGATCAGGCCAGCTCGAGGTACTCACAGGACAGCCACAGCTCTGTAAAGCAGAATTGCCAGTGTAAACTAACTATGCTCTTTGCTGTTGTTTAAGGATTTTATTCTGATTGAAAGCTGTGGAGGCAAATGAAAACAGAGCATTTCTGCTGATGTCAATAGTTCGTGTTAGCACTTCACTGGGCATAGTAACAGCCCCAGACTCAGACTTCCCTCTGGGATCATGGGCCAACTAATAACAGTGTGCTCTTCAGACATCACCTTAGTAAGATTAGTTCTTATTAATATAAGCCAGGTATTTTTCTTTACAAAAACTCACCATAAGAGATCAGCATATTCTTATGGAATTTTTGTGTTGTTTGTATTATTTCTCAGTTGAGGAGGAAATGGTCATGGCACAAGACTCCTGGAATGCCTTCCTGAATCACCGTGACCAGTGGAAGAAACCCAGGAGATCCGGACGAAAAGAGAACAGATACAAGAACTCAAGGACATTTAAGGGAGCTTCACGTCTCAGGAAGCAAGCTTAAACCCAGTACTCAGCGCTGCAGGTTTACCAGTAACTGGCTGCACATAAATACCACACAGGAAAACAAAACTGGAGAGGAGAAGCCAGTGCTGTGCCGCCCTAATGGAACAGCTGCCACCATCCAAGGAGTCCTTGCAAGCACTAAGCAGCCCTTTGAGCAGCTGGGCAGAGACCAGAGGCCTCCTGCAATGAACTGCATTGGTTCCCTTGCGTGGCACAGGATCTGGGGGGAGGGACAGTGCCCTGCTCACCAGCCCCTCCGTGGCCAACCAAGGAGAAAGTGACATAACCAGCTCCTGAGAGAGCTGAGCTGGCACATGCAAGGCAGGCAGCCTTATGAAATCGAGATGCATAAGTAACAAGTCGATATCAAGCACTGACAGCTGGGAAATTGAAAAGGGCTTTGAAGGGGAACTGACATTTATTAGCTTGTACGCTTTGGGAAAGATTGTGGGTTTTGTAAAGTATCCTTTCCACAGAATTTGGAAGCAAAATGTAACAGCAGCAGGAAACAAAAGGATTTCTCTCTGCTGATCGAAAATGCCAAATTTTGAAACCACGGAAAGATTTAGTCAGTATTCTGTAAAACAGCTATTACTCTCCTTTTAGGACAAATGGATGACTCTTTCAAATAAAAAAAACTGCAGAAGCATGGAGTTATCTTTTTGAGTGTGTCAGTTGACATATATTTTTTAAAGAAATCTTTCTCCCTGCTCCCCTGTAGCTGTAGATATACAGTTTTTAGTGCATCTCAGATTGCTTGTGGTACATGGCCCACAATAATGCAACTCAAATTGTTTGTAAGTACTACTGGCTTCTAGCTTCTCTGATTCTGACTCTCAAGTTTAATCCCAAACTGGCAAGGAATGAGAAGTGACTATCATTACTGTCCTCAGTGTTTACTGTCCCTGTCTGCTAATGATTGCTGTCTGCAATTACCTTTCATTAAAGCTGTTTGTCATTACCCATCCTGCAAAAAGAGAGTGGATAATGCCTTGTCTGAGATTATGTGTGGTTTGCAAAGCTTAAGTTCCCACAGACTTTGAAGAACTCCTTGGGATCATCTTATAGAACTACTAATGAGGCCATGACCACAGGTTTAAAAAAACACTGTAATTTATCAAAGTCTGTGGAGAAAAAAAGAATTTAAACATCAAGTATCCTCACACTCTCTCCCATTTTAACACAACCCAAATTTAAAAAGACATAATTCATCACACTGGTTTACATCTGTGCAAATAACATAGAATACATTGCACAGGTGAAGAGACAATTGTTTGTAACTGCAAACACAATCTTTTGCAGGGAAGTTGAGACAGCTGCTGCAAAGAATTTACTTTCTACATTTAAGAAGGATGCTGCCTTCTTAAAGCAGTGATCTGTGATATTGATCAGCTGCTAAAGGAATTCTAACATACAGAATCTCAAACACTCACTCTCTCACTGCCCAAGAAAAGATTGGCCAGGACCACATGTAAAAATACAGAATGAAAATTGGTTTTGTTAACTCCACATTGTGTCTGAGAATGGGGAGATTTGAAATGTCAAGAAGTGGTAATACTCTTAAACAGCACTTCACTGTAAAATGGTGGTATGGATGCCAAAAATAATACTATATGCATACACTCTGTACCTTTGACAGAACTGCTTATTGAGCTGTAACTGCTAACATGTAGGAGGATCTGACATTCACGACTTAGTAACATGCAATGAAAATTCTCAGGCATTGTTTTCAGTTCCATTACTGAATAGTGTCAAGAAATATGTTATCATGCTACCAGCATGAAACACACCATGGTATCCCATACAATTCCTTCAAAAAGGGAAAAAATATATTTAAATAACACCATAAAACGACATCTTTGTCTAGATAAATTGTCCAAGCATTATCTAAATATATATAAAGAGAGTAATTGCAAGGAAATAACTTATCTTCAATTACTGCTGTCACTGAAGAGTCCTCTCTCTTCCTGTCTCTAGCAATTATGTGAAGTTAGACTCTACACCACCTACAACCAGTAAGCACGTTTAAAACCTTCCTGCCTGTGACTGCTTCCTCTTCCCAGAACAGAATTTAAAGTTGCAACATTTAAGTTGGAAGAGAGAGATGGTAAAGTGATAAAGGACTGTGAAACCACTTTTGGCTGGGGAATGACTGAAGAGAGTGATTGATAGGTGTCTATTCCAGTGTCTGCAGCGATGCTGTCCAAGGATGCCGGAGCAGGGGCAGGTTCAAAAGACACAAAAAGTGCTTTTGGTTATTTTTTTCCTTAAGACACACAGAAGGGTTAAAATGTCTGCCAGGGGAAATTTTTAAAAAAGCAGTTAGCCAAAAATCCAGAGGCAGAGAAATGCTGATAGGGACTGATAGACGAGTAAGTCTTCAAAATTCGCTCAAGGCTGGAAGAATACTGGGAAAGTACTACTTTCTAATATAGTGATCATAGTTACACACACCTCGAGGCAAATACCAGTAGCCTCAGAGACAGAGATCTGGGAGAGTTAGTCACTTAGCCTGGCCCAGAAGAGACATTCATATAGACTTACCTCCAAAAATTCTGGTAGGATTTGCCTCAAACCAGACAGAATATTTTATTACTACAGGAATTATCACAGCACTTCTAATGCTTGTAATTTGTATTAATATTACTACTCTATCTCTTTTTCAAGTGCAGTATGAAAGTCCCAAACAACTGAGCAGTCTGAAAATCAGAAGTTTCAAACCTTCCAGAGGTGTAGTCAGTATTTTATTCCATCTGTTTGATGTCTTCTGTGGCCCAATTAAAAGTTGCTATTCAGCTTGACTGTCAAATAGAATAATACTTCAAGAAACACTTTGCACTACGGTTGCTCTTTGCTTTGAGCAATAAATCTTTTGTTTAAAGTTTTTCATTGGAGTTGCATGCTTGCCCTTTACAAAAGCTTTATCTAGGAAATTATCTGTAGAACAAGTCCAACATTCATTATGAACACTGAGGTTATCATTATTAAAAAGGAAGATGTATTAAATGTTTTTCTGTAAGACCCACATGACTCACTTTTCTAAGTATTTAAGCAGAATTAATTACTGTAATTGTATCTGAAATTGCCCATGCCCATTATAAAGCTGGTCTGTGAAGTGCCTTGAGAACAATTTCTTTTTTGCATGTTGTAGTTTTTGCTGTAGATATATTATATATAAAAAGGTAGCAACGAGACTTCAGAATTGCACAATATTCCAGAATATTTGAATAATTACATACCACCTGAATCTGTAAACCTTGACTATTGTTATGACTGATCACACTTAGGGCTTATGTTTTTCTGCATGACAATGGCTGTTTAATTGGTACATATTTAATCAATGCAAGTGACAGCTATGCACAAGCTATGCTGACCTGAAAATACTGTTAATTTTTCACTGACAAAAGGTTCTATTACTATTTGAAGAAAGACATATCTCAGTGAAAATAATATTGTGTCAAGAATATTATATTTGCATTTTTAAGGATTAAATACAATTGCAATTAAACCAATATTGATCTAGTGTCTAACTAATCAGACCAATCCAAAATCAATGAATTCAAGCAATATGCTTTCCTCCCACAAACGAGATCTGCAACTAATACTACACCATATAAAAAATACCTTAAAGATTTTTATACAGCTTTTTCTTCCACTTTTGTAGGAAAAATCTACTAAGACATCCTTCTAAATGCATGTGTGTCCATTTTGACCTACATTTACATATCCCAAACGTGCCACTTCTTCGACAACCTCCCTATTCACGCAGTGTTGTGGCAGTGTTATGTTATCAGGCTGGATGGGGTTCTCTTCCCCTTTCTGAAAAGCAGAACACCTCTGGCTTTAAAGGAAAGCAGGTCAGACTGTTACCTGCTAATATATATGCATACGTATAGAAATTAACATCTCTGTTACTGTTGTCATATGTTACCCGAACTATGCAGAGCCAAAGCTAAGGAGAACTTCTGTTACACAAGCGCGCTGACAGATGGCAGCCGTCTAAACTGAGAATAGCACCAAAAATACATTGCTCAGAAGTGAAGAAGAATGTAGTGAGAAGTTTTGTGATTTGTTTTGTTATCTGAAAGCCACAGTAGATCCTATCTCAATGAACTCAGCAGAACCACTTGCAGACTGAAGGGCATTTCAACTTCCAGTGTGATGTTCAAATCTCTGTTTTGGCAGCTGAAGATTTCTTCTCTAAACTACAGAAATCAGGAGTTTATAGGAAGATGCTTAAAAAACGACTGGTACTTAAGTACCAGACAATTGTGCCACCCTTCTGGCAGCCCTGCAGACCACTTACACTAATCCTTGTTTTTTAAGGTTCTGTGACCTCTAGAACTGCAGTTCTCAGAAGTAATCTGCTCACTTCAAAT
Source organism: Promerops cafer (assembly GCA_013398275.1). NCBI lineage: Eukaryota > Metazoa > Chordata > Aves > Passeriformes > Nectariniidae > Promerops > Promerops cafer. The sequence goes on from VZSE01011300.1 coordinate 202,127, forward strand.
ATCCTCCAAGCTTATGTCTGAGTGCCAAAAGTCATACAGAGAATAAACAACTTTATTTTATAACAGAATTACAGAAAGCAAAATATCACTTAATACAACTTCAAGCTACTATAAATCTAATTTGGCATTTTAACTATACACAGAGTCAACAGCAAAAAAAAACCCCAAACAAACAACTCCCCAGCAAGAACAAATTAAAAATAAACCCCAATATAATTAACAGGTTTTTGCCATGGCAGTCTCAACTGATGGTACTCTCTTATTACTTTATGAGTGGAGTTCATCTTATACATTTTATTCAGTAGCCCAAAAACCTGCATTAACCATTAGAGGAAGCATGTGAAACTTATACCTTCTCTGTAACAGAAATGTCAGTTCTAACATGGAGACACAGTGAGGTTTAATAGCAAGCGAGCATTCTACACATGTATCCAAATAATGGAAGTATTGAAATCGGGACACAGTAAGAAAAAAAAGCACTACGGTTTTAAGCTGCCTAGATCATCTCTTGTTGGAAAAAGAGAAAGATATTTTGTTCTTCCTTCTTTCCTTATCTGGAATGCTGCAGACAGCAAAAAGTCTGCAAAAAGTTGAGCATTGGCACCAAAGTGCAAAAAGAACACAGTGCTCAGTCAGAAGAAATCTGTCTGCAACTCCTTCTCCTCTACAGACTGCCACACCATCTCTGCTCTGCAGAGGGGAGAACCTTGGACAAGAAAGAGTTACAGAGATACCAGTATAAAATTTATCCAAAGAAATATATTTTTTTCAAATTTTAGCAAATGTTTTTATTTTTTTATAAAAAACTTCATTATGTGATATCATATATTTACCTGAATAATCTGAAAAAAATCTGTAAATTACTCCAGTAAGAGATTTCACTTGAAATATCTGAAGAAAACTATATCTAAATTAGTAACGATCCTCCTTCCTGCACAATTACCACCTGCTCCAGTGAACAATGATTTCCAAACTTCTTTTGTTCACTTTCATATAATTAAGAATCAGTTTCAAAAATACAAGTATTTGTGCAAAAGAAGATCATATCCTCTAGAACTTCATTTAAAAAAAACCCAAAACTCTAACATTGTTAAGAAGTGGTTATAAAAATAAACAAGAAAGACTGTAAGGGAATATAGACCAAAGATGTTAAAATGGAGTTTGGTATTGGCATTTAAGTTGTGAACATCTGGTCATCGTTGCTAGGCCTGGTGGATTCAGTGGAATCATGATGACGTGGAATGACTACAGTTCTTCGTGGTCAGTGACATTTTTATTTCTGGAAGAAAAAATGATGTGGAAGGTTACATAAGCATTTGTAACAGATACCATGTGAATGTCATATTAGGGTCAGAAAGTAACTTTGTCTATCCAGGGTTCTTTGGGCTTTTTTACAAGAAAGGAAAGTTATTTCATTAAAAAAATGTTGCACTGACTAAAACCCTCTTCAGTCATTAGGCATACAGTACTACACTTTCTCCAAGTACTCATCTTGCTTTAGAGAATTTTTCCCTCCCCAGTATTCTCATGTTATTTTAATTGCAGCCGCTTGCACAGTTTACTGAAAATTTTAATCCACAACCTAGAGCATAAATAAAAAAGGGAGGTACTTGTTCAGTTCAGTAACCCTTCAGAATCAGAAAGTAGTATCTTTTACTTTTATTAGAGAAAACAAGTCTACACAAAGAATTCTGCTGGAGTCATCAGAGCTTTCATCACCTCAGAAACAACTATGCAAAATTCATTGCATGACTCCATTGCCTTAGCACAGGAGAGCAAAAGGCTCTTGACAGATACTCAAGGCACTTCAGGTGGCTTTCTTTTGTTTAGATTACTAAATTTCTTCCCTAATGTTTAACTGAAAGGCATCATCAGTCAAACAAGTCTCCAGGTCTGACACAAAAGTAGCATGGAGAAATGTCCTCTTTTATTCTCTCAAAAGCATTGAAGACAGGGAACCTGTAAAGTCATTGGCAAACTCAGACAAAAACATGTGACACACTCCAGTCCTTTGCAAACAACCATTCCACAATGTGTATGTTTCTCAAAAATGCAAAAAAATGCAGACAATGGAAGGAATTCTTTGAATGCTTTTTTCCCCGAATAAAATTTTTACAAAGTAGTTAAATATTTCATGAAGGAACAGAATCAACTTTGCAGCTGGTCACTAATGTAGAAATGTGATGTAAACCTGCCAAGATAATTTTTTCCTCCCATGGCCCAGTCCCCTCTAAAAAGATGTAATTACTTCTATGGGATAGACTGTGTTGACCACTGATTCTGGATTAAGGTAGCATGAAGAACCTGGCACATTCTACACACATATAAGAGAAGAGGCAATCCCTGCTCCCAAGACCTTTAAATTCACACTGATTAATAATGAATGCAAAATGTGATGGCAGCACATAGAATAGTAAAACCCTGCAAATCCAAACCATCTGTTCTGCTGTCTCAGTGTACTTTTCTACCTTAGATCCTGCAATGGAAGTGCTGAAAAGATGCAAGGGGTGGTTTGAGTGTGTATGTTTAATGTTGCCATGTACCAAAGGACCAGTGAAATCACCCAAAGTACAGGCATTCTCCTTACTGCAAACAGATATCACAAAAACTGATGTGCATTTTTCCAAGCATTCTAGAACATTTGTGTGATGTGGGGACTCATCAACACCCCCCTATCTCACAGTTCAGTACAGTTCCCTGTCCCCTCCTGTGCTTTCAAACCAAGGCTGGAGCATACATGTTATACTCATTTTCCGTGTCACTAAGCAACAAAGCCACAAAACAAACCCAACTGAAGGCTGAAATAAAGGTAACATGAAAAAACAGACGTTTGTGCAGTGTTTCTTATTTTTGGTGCTTTTCCCCAACTGTCCCTCACAAGCAACCCCACCTCCAGTGTTATTTTTGGTCTCTAGCATTATCTAATGTCTAAATTAGATATCTAATATCTAATAACTATCTAATTATCTAAAAAAAAAATTTTAGAATTATTAATGCTACAACATGAATATCCTGGTGAGTGCTCATCTAGCACATCAGAATGTGATCCATGTTTTCTCCTGGTTTGTACATTTATGAACAAAAAAAATTAATTTCTTTTTCAAACACACAATAATCTGACCAAATCTGAAGAAATTTTCTGGAGGCAGCCCAAACTTAGTTCTACTGTGTTTTACATCCTGAAAAATTATGTTAATTTAGATGCTGAGAAGCTCAGAGAAAAACTAGCCAGAAAATACTGTCTGAACACACATGACCAAAACAAACGTAGTTCTAGCACAATCTGTACGAGGTCAGGAAAGGCAATTGGAACCACTTTGACAGAGAAGATGGAAAAACTTCCTGTCTGCAGGCAGAGAGGGCAGGCCATCCTACTCTCATCCTCGTATTCTCCATGGCATTCAACATTGCTGCTCTATGCAGTACTGCACATAGCAGGAGTTCAGGACAAACTCTCAGGAGAGTTATGTGTACAGAGACAAGACCCAACAATTCTGCCAGCAGATGAGACAAACTCTCACCCCAATACCCCACCACTGGCAGTCTCTGAACTGACCATATGTCCATGTCAAAAGCTGGCAACAGATATTAGCTGTCCCCTTCCTCAGCCACACACAGGCACCTTCACTACTATCCAGATATTAAGACAAGAGACACTTGTAGGAAGATTAAATGAACGCTTTAGTCTATGTCTTTCAGCTGAAAATATGCATCTGTGAATGAGCCTAGCTCAGGAAGAGTCCAATTCCTTGATAATCGTCATGATCCATGGAACAGCATCCAATAGATGCACTTCATATCCTCTCAACTGATACTTGAATTTTTTCTCTTCTGGATCCCAGAAGTGATACTCAACAGTTAAATCTTCAGCTTTTAGGAAATTCAGGCACAGCAATAAAATGGATCTTTTTAACATGACAAATTACCAGGACTATGTGAAAAACACCTTCCCCTCTAGTAGCTTACATCAAATTTGGAATCAAGTCAATGTCTCATTTTTCATATATTACTGACACTTCATGGCTGTGCTCAAGTCTGCTAAAGCTGCAGGTTGAAATATAAAATGGGTAGTTTCCTTGGGTAAAGAATTTTGTTCAATACTAAGGGAACGCCTGCCTCCACAGCACATAGAAGTCTCTTGTCCACGGACCACAGCTGCCTTGTATAAAATACTGAACCAGGGAAATAAGAATCCTGATTACTCTCATTTCTTCAAAATCTATTTCTTTTACCTTGTCTCCCCCTACATCAACATTGAAAAAAGTGCATAATGAAAGCTGGAAGTTGTACTGTAACAATTTTCCTTCTTGAGATGTTCCAATAACACCACTGCTCTTCTAGCTAAATACAGAGGCTAGTCTGTAAAAAAAATCAGAGGTCTCCTAAGGAAGGCTTAAACCACAGGTTTTTAAACTTCATTTCTTTATAAATCTCTCCTATTGATATAACCATTTAACCATTAACAAAACCTTTTTCTTGAATCTGAATCTACCATTAACAAAACCATCAAGTTTGAAAAAACCTGAAGCTTGAGTCTCATACCAACAGTGTGGCAAGCACAGGAAATCTGAAGCTTTACAGCCACAGATGGTTACCAAGCTTTAAGACATTAGCCTATAATGAGTGCAAGAGCAGATTTATTCAGTGTTCACCCTGATCCTTCCATTGAAGACATGAAGGAGAACTGTATTGTGTTTTTTCCCTTCTTTTTTTTTTCTCAACCAAGAAAGGAGAGCCTAATAAACTAATATGATTTCAAATAGCTTTTTCAACTGATAAAAGGTTTTAGAACTTGAGCTTCCAATACATTTACCTTCTTGCCTGGGAAAATGATAAAAGGCCAAAAATTTCAGTGTGTTTAGGATTAAGGATTAGCTGACTAAACTCAAACATCCAAGTGTGTCCTTTCACTACTGGAAACTACACAGTCTTCCCACTAAACAAGCAAGATGTTAGGCAAGAACTATAATTATGCAGGTAAACAGAAAAGTGTGACACATCCTTCATATTTTGCAGAAACAGCCAAACTCACTTCAATATAAACGACAACAACTTGACCAAACATTGTAGAAAATGCCATGAGAGTGACAAAACTGGGAGACGTATATAGAAACATTTACAACTGAAATTAATGTCAGATTAGACCTAAGATAAAAATTCTTACACTACTAGTCTTCTATTAGCATCTGTTTCAACTCACCCTTCTGTGAATGCCTATCTTAAAGATGCCCCATATTTTTCAGCTGAAAAGACATGAATGCAACAGAAAACTGATGCCACGTTTTCATGTGTTAATTATATATATAAGCTTACCTTAAGTATTTGCTTGACGGCATTTTTGATTTTAATCTTCATCTTCCTCAGCAAGTTCAGTTTCTTTGTGCACCACCACTCTCGTCACAGACATGTCAGGGTGCTGTTCTTTGGCTTCTTTGATTGCCTGTGCCAGGGCCTGCAAATGTATTTGAAATAAGGAACTTAACAAAACCAAAAGGACATTCATGTGGGGCCAGAGAATGGGAGAGTACCTTTGGAAAATTTGGTTATAATTTTTCAGAACTGTAAATTCCTGAACTTGAGATCAAAGCTAGAACAACCAACCAATCTCCAAACCAAACCAACTCCCAAAACCCAAATGAAAGGAAAACAACAAAAAAAAAAAACCAAAACCAAAAAAAAACCCCCAAACAAACAAATAAAAAAAATACCCCACCATGTTAAAAATTTACCAAGATTTCCAGGAAGTAACGAGTAATTATAAAGTTGTAAGATAACTTTCTAGCTCATCTTAGGAAAAAAAAAGTATTTCTATATGCCAGAACTTTTTGAACTTCTGCAAAAGATCTAACAAATATGCCTTAAGAAGAGTATAAGAGAGTACAGAAAAACAAGAGTGCTCCTCAATTTACTGAACAAAACAGAAAGATACTTCGGAATGTATACTAAGTGTGGTACTGAAATTCTGAATAAGATCATAATAGAAATTTCTCAGCACAAGAATCCCATTTTTCTCCTTGTACTAGTTTAAGAGAAATTTGTCTAGCTTAATTCAGGGAAGTGTAAATGCAAGTATCATTCAGTTGCTTATAATCCTTTCCCATTTTAAGAAATTTTATCATTTAAGAGATGTACCAATATACCAAGTTGGATCAGATGACCATCATAGGTCCCTTCCAACTGAAATGTACTACTTTATTCTACATCATAGTCAACCACATAAGAGCACATTCTGAATCATCACAGGTGAAATAGCACCTGGGACCTTCTCTTTCTTGCCCACATCTTAGTACACATCTTACTTCAGTGAGCTGTATTGCTGCTAGAACCTAACATAAGAGAAGAACCAGAAGACACAGGAAGGTATTCAGAAGAAAAAGTTCACCTGTTCACTTTAGTAGCAAATGCACCTAAAAATTCCCCAAAATACTAGAAGGAGCAATAAAAATATAATGCAACAAAAAGGTTTATCTTAATTTAGTAAAGTGACTATTTCCTAGCTACAGGTATTAAGTGAGAAGAAATAACTAACTCTGAAGAGAGATTGAAAACACCAGCATTAGGCATCCTAACTATTAAGAGACACTGAATTTGAAATCCTAGTAAGGGAATATGTACAGGACACATGATGTGCATTGGTACAATACTGATGTTTGCTGTTTGTTAGCAATCAAACTATAAACAGTGAAAAAACCCTAAGACTATAAGTGGCAAATTACAACAAGTAACAGAAACATTCATATTCTGAAACTTCACACTGAAATACTGTTTTTCTACTGAAAACTGTTATAGTGATATAGGGAGCTAATAGACAAAAAAAAAAACATCCAGCATGTAGTTGGGGCATTTAAGAAGCTCCATATTCACTTAAGAAAAAGTGGTAGATATTTCTTAAATCTCTTAAAAGCTGCTCACTGCTGTTTTAAACTTCAGTGATTAAAATTGTATTTTGTACTTATTTTTTTATAATTTCATTTTATACTTCATTATTCACTTACCCCAAATTAGAGAAGGGTTTTGAGATTTGTCTAGGATACTAAAGCTATTTCCAGACATTTGAAGTGCGCTGAATGTGTGTCAAGGCAAACAAGAGCCATCCATGCCTGATGCTAAGCAGCCCTGTCATTTAATTACGAGTTTCAAGAAAAGATTCAACTTGTCAAAAGACACTTTCTGGACATAAATCAAAATGTGAAAAGAAATTCCTTGAAAACTCTCAATATATTACAATTCATAAGTTAAACTGAACCCTGTTATGCTGATTTGTGAAGCCTTCACAAAGCTAGAAATGTATTCACTGCAAGGTAGGCTTTTCCATTTGTATTAACCAATGACTGTTGATTGCCTTTGTTACTATAGTTTCTTAAATGAAAAAAACCCTATGTAATCATCACTACAAAGACTAGATAATTGACCTTTCTCAATTATTTTCCTGTGTAGTGCTCAAATTCAGCCTTATTAATTGGGCACGTAGAAGTGATTTTACCCTTAGTTTCTAAGACATTGTAAAATACTACTTTAATACTGCTGGAGATAAAAGGCACATACAATTACAGCAGATCAACAATTACTCTTGTTACACATAATTCTACAAATACTGGCCAAAACCTAATCTTTAAATTCAAGCAGTTAATTTTCTAATGTATTTCAATGCTTTCAACCAAAATGAGTGCTGCATTCAGATGTTGCTGAAACAATGCAGTAGAAACTCCCATCTATCCAGATCAGCATATCAAAATAAGATTATTTCAGTAATGTTTTTCCTCCCAGTACAAAAGCTGCACTAAATAAACTGAGTCTCTTCCAAAAAGAGTAATCCCTCTAAAAATAGCAAAAATCCATTCACATGATCTATGATGCAAATTTACAAATGCTGTTTTTCTTTCACATATATCCAAAAGGCTTCTAAATAGCAAAACACAACTGCTTAATAACTATGCCACAATTAGCAGTCTCAGGGTCTATGTAGTTTTATTCAATTTTTCTACCTTTCTCTTGCTTCAGATTTCTGAAACATCATCTAGATCTCACCAGACTACAAAACCCACATTTTAAGTGTTAAGTTTGCATACTCACCTCATCATGGTCAATATCTGCATCTCCAGTAATGACAATGCGCTTCTCAATTCTTGTTTCTGATACTCCACCTTTTACCATCTACAGACATCAGAAAAATAAAAAGAAAAAACAACAGAAAAACATGCCTGTAATTATTCCATATTTCCACAAAGCACAACCTTCTGTTGCACTGAAGCAACTAGATTTCTGTGTCTGAGTTGCAATTAGTAGTAAATGTGTTCAGTGCTNTCTAGATCTCACCAGACCACAAAACCCACATTTTTAGTGTTAAGTTTGCATACTCACCTCATCATGGTCAATATCTGCATCTCCAGTAATGACAATGCGCTTCTCAATTCTTGTTTCTGATACTCCACCTTTTACCATCTACAGACATCAGAAAAATAAAAAGAAAAAACAACAGAAAAACATGCCTGTAATTATTCCATATTTCCACAAAGCACAACCTTCTGTTGCACTGAAGCAACTAGATTTCTGTGTCTGAGTTGCAATTAGTAGTAAATGTGTTCAGTGCTAAATCATCCTCTCCTTTTTCAGCTATGCAGTTGGTCACCTTCTAGCAATTGCTAAACTTGATAAAAATCAAGCAATAGAGAATACTCCTGTTACCAGAGCCCATGTTTGGCAAACTGCAATTCCAGCTTCTTCTGCCATATAAATCTGGCAACATGGAAATTCCAGGAGGCTCTTCTTTTATTTCAACCCATCTATCATGGGCCTCTCCATAGTCACAATCCTATGCCATTAAATACAAAGATGATCTGGTTTTCAGTTCTGTCATTCAAGGACCTTCATCAGGTATTTTCAACATATTTCACACTGCTGAACAGTTTTTTGCTTTTTTTCTTCACTTCTTATTCTAATGATTAAAACACTTTAGCTTATTAAAAAAATTCTCACAGAAATAACATTATTTTCCTTTTAAATCAGCCTGCATATGAGAAAAGAATAAACTAGAACTTAAGATACACTGACCATACTAGGGAAGAGCCAAGATGACTCTATTAAGAACACCATTAGAATATTAAAACTATTTTGGAAGGTCCCTTTATCAGTAACGAACAGTTTGCAATGTAAAATAAAAAGTCAACTTAGAAAATTCAAGCAGTCTTGTTACTGTTTATCATCAATTCAAAAAAGATAAAGATCTGCTGCATCATGGTAATTCCAGTAATTTTTCAGTAGAAGAAGATCGAAACCATTTTCTTTAATTGTTCCTTCCAAGAGGCAAGAATATTTGATATCTGAACTTGACAAGAAAATGTACACTTCCCATCAAAACTGTGGTTCAATCCATTGAATAAAGATTTTTTCCTAAAACAGTGATGGATTAATGATTCCAAAAAGGAGCAGGAGTCTGAAAAGGATCTGTTGACTAGTTTTTATAACAAATGTATTTTTAACGTATGCATTTTTAATTCCAAGCTTACATTATTTCATGTGACTCACTTTCCAACATTATTCTTCCACTATCATTTTGTGCATATGACTTTTAACCTTCAGAATATTTCAATCTTTAGAAAATAAATCCAGTAAGCAGTGAATTATTGTTCAATTCTGTCATGTTGTAAAACTTCTGTATCTTGGGCGGGGGGGGTGGAAATCCTGAATTCACACTTTGTTTCACTCTTCCATTTTTCTTTACCCTAAACAATGCTTTCTATAGTTTTCTTAAAAAAAAGATGCCAGGAGCTCAAAGAGGAGTTGAAAATTGTGCTGTTTAGGCATGCCTAAAATTTGACAAATATTTACATAGATTAGCTATAACAATAATCATCATCATGCTTTGGCAGTTCTAGCACACCCTGGCACGAAACACTACACATTTCATGCTTTCCATGAAATAGATGTGATGTCCTGTTAGAGCTGAGTTTTCCTTTCCTTTTCAAGCATGGAATGCAGAAGAAATAATTCAGCACCCAAACGCGCTTGCAAAGCAATCTAACAGAATGATCTGTTTTTAAATATATCCTAAACCTAGAAGCACAAGGATGATGAAACAGGAAGTGTGGGAAACATTGTTTCAGTTCATCATGGGGCCATTAGCAGGGCTCCTGTGGACCTCACACAAGTTAGTGACATTAGCAAAGAGTCTGTAGGACATCAGTGGATGACGACAGGACTGAAACCTGGAAAAATTTTGTTACATACTCATTTATCAAATACTGAAATAAGACATATATGAACTACTGAAAAACAACTAATCATATTTTTCCCCCTTTCCATGTCCTATTCCCAGATATTCCTACTTACTCATTAGGACTTGTCTTCAAAATCTGTACAGAAAGATTTAATTCTCACACATGCCTGGAATGAATCCCTTCCATTTCAAGTTAGTTTTCCTCAATGAATTAGCAGATATACAAGAAACTTCATGTAAAATTGTGTTTTGAGGGCCTGGTGTCTTTTTTAATTAAGAAAGACATGAAATATATTTTACCTTTGTGATGTGTGTAGTTGTGGTAGTAGAAATGGACTCTGATGTAATTGTCTGTGCACTCACCAGCACTCCAGTATCACCAACAGCATTGCCATCAGGCTATAAGAAAAGAAAGGTATTACTGTATATTGGCATTTAAAAAACTTTGTTTTCAAAGGAGAAAAGGCTAGTTTTCTTACTAAACAGATTATTTAATTCAGCTAGAACTGAAATCTAAGTAGAAGCCATCCAAGTTTACAGGGTCAGGTAAGGCTATTATTATGGCCCATTCCTGTGGAGAATTCATGCTCACACTTACGTGTTCCTTTCAGGAGCAATGAGATATTTTAATCAAGTTTCCAAAACTGGATTAAAATGAGTTATACTTTTGCAGTCAGCAACTAAGTCTTCATGTAGAAAAAGAAAATTAGAACTTCTTAAGGAATATGGCTTTGTAACATTTCACTTAAATAATTCATAGCCAAAGTATAATCTTATCTGCTAGGAAAAAGGTATATGCTTTTGAAATGCCTTTTTGGACATTATCTATGTTGATCTACATAACTGAAATAAAAATAAGATTGCAAACAAACCAGTCACTGTACCTGTGAAGATTCATATGTGATAGTTTTAGTTTCTGTTTGAACAATTGGAATTTCTTTAGTAGAGATTTCAGTTCTCTGCGTGGCATCTGAAATGGTAACCATCTCTGTTTTCACTACTGGAGGCTGCGATGCAAGAAATAAACAATCAATTCAAAAGACTGAAGAAGTTTTGTAAAGTGGACCAAGAAAACACAACCAAAAGCTCAAGGAAAGCGTAACAGTAAGATAAGTATTTTACTGACTTCCTATAGAAAAAGCATGCAATAGATAAGCAAAATGAAATTAATATTAATACATCAGCCCTCTAGGATATCCATAATTGTAGGAAAATTTAATCTCCTAATAACCTTGTCAAAGTTCAGTGTTTCAGCCAACAGTACATACCAAAGAGCGACTGCTAAAATAAAGCTGCAACACATGTACTGAAAATGTGTAAAAGCATCACTATGAAAAAAATAAAAATTTTAGTTTGCATAAAGAAATTGACAGCTAGATCAGACAGATAAAATTTGTATTAGAACTAATCTGGGAAAATACCTATCACTCCTCAGTCTACAAATCAGGACTAGAAATTCCATAAAAGTTTAGCTTTTTAATATGTATTACTTCTGGAAAAGAAAAACTTACGAAAGCTGGATTTTAAGCAGTCTAAATTTTTCTGTAAGTCAATGACTTCTTTTGACAAAGATTCTAAAAAACTACTTCAACAGTTTAGAGTAAACTTGTGGTGTTCTCTGCAATATCACAAACAAAGCAATTAACCTGGGGTCTGTAAGCTAGTGAACTCATTACTTATCTTACTGGAGCACATTTTCATTAGATTTAAGAACTAAAGCCTTTTCATATTTTTCTAGATGCATCAGCTGCTATTGATTTTGAATACACATACGGTAAAATCCCAGGACAAAAACTCAAACACTCTTTCATGCTTGCACACACAGCAGCCTTTCTTCCCCATTCTCCAAACTATCTATGCTTTTAGGAAGTGTGGGTACTTGCAAATTTTAAAAGCCTAATAAACTAATTCTTTCACATCATTAATCAGAACAGGTGTGTATGCAAAAGACAACAAAAGAAAGAATGTGAGTTGTTTCAATTAAAAAGTGAAGAAAAAAAAACTGCCACCATTACAAGAACAAGCAGGTAGAGAACTACAAAAAACCCACTGAACTGGTGAAAAACTCAGGAGAAGATCATGACAAATTTAGAAAGACATCCATGCCTGCCTTTCATTTTTTCCCTTTCTGCTTCTTGATCATTTGCCCAATAATGAACTCTTCAACCTTGTTTGGCTTAAAACAACTGGTTGTGACAGGAACTCATGCATGCTTCCTAAGTATCTACTGTACTAGAAGACTTCACAGAAACATTGTGATATGAGCCTCACCACTGAACAGTGCAGTGCTCCGACCTATGCAATTTCTAGCCATACATATTCTAGCCTACAAATCTGTAATGTTTTATTGAAGGAGGGGAAAAAAGGCAAGAAAAGCAGTGAGTGAGTACGGGGCAAAAAGGAACAAAAATTTGTGACAGGTGCCTTCTAATTTCAATTTGCAATAGTTTTCCAATCACAATTACATGTCATGGACTTGTCAAAAACAGTTGACAAATAGACAAGACAAGACTTCAAACACTGGAAACATGTAAATAATAAATACACATTATGTATGTGCATATAAAATACGGAGGAGATTAAAAAAAAAAGAGATCTCAGTCTTCGGAAGGTTTGCCTTTACTGGTGATTTTCACTCAGTTCTAGCAAAAAAGTCAGAAACCATAACTGAGGGAGACAGAATTTCACTGCTCATCAATGGTTTCCCCTTCCAAATGATCTGAATCTTGCTGGATGCCAGAAGATGTGGAGGAATAGGAGAAGAAGAAAGGCAGGTATATTTTCACCCCAAGAAATATCTCTGCTTAATCTAGTTGTCATACTGTTCTACCATTTACCTCAGAACAACAAATTAATTGTGGTGCAACATCAATGTCAACATGAGACACATCTCCATTGAGTTTCAGCTGTTCCTCCTCTTTTTCTTCACCTAAATCTTGCTTAACTTGCTCTGACAAATTCTTCTCTTCTGTGGCTACAGTAACTGTATTTTCCTGGACCAAATCTTCAGCTGTAACTTGTGTGTGCTCAACTGGTACATTTAGTTTACTGACTTCTGGTATGGCTTCCACATGCTGCATATTTTCTTCATGTTCTTTCCTTTTCATGTCTTCCTCTTCTTCCTGTTCTTCCCTGATGACTTCCTCATTTGCCCTATGATGTGGATGGTATTCTCCCACCTCTTCATCCTCACTCTCACTACTACTGCTGCTGCTGCTACTATCTGCTGGCAATGATGAAGAGTCCTTTTTTGACACGTGCTCCACCTTACATGTCTCCCCAGCATCAGTGGCAACTTGAATTTTCCCTTTGTTGGTTTCGTCTACGACTAGTGTTTCTTCTATCCCAAACTCTGCCTGCTTCTTCTCCTCCACTATGTCCAGAGTCTCATGTGAACTCTGCACAAAAAACATGGATGAGGATAAACAAAAGAAGAGTATATGAATAAATTAAAATGATGAAAATAAAATTAGCTGATAGCTGGTTCATGTCATATGGAAGACAAAAGATGATTGTGATGGTTAACTGAAAAAAGAAGGAAGTAAAGAATGAAGATGGATTGGAAGAGCCAAATTTAGTCATGGAAAAAATCTGCAGAACCTTATCAGCATCGCTGACTCCAGTACAAGGCCCTTCTGCTCTGGAAGCATGTCTCTGTGAAACAGAAAGCAATCAGAGGACAAAAAATCAATGCATAACCCTTTTCAACAGCGCAACATCCTCCAAGCAAGCTTTTAAGAATGTATACACATGATACTAGAGAGATGCTACATATTCACTGCAAGATGCTAGTTGCCTGGCACTTCATCTAAATATTCGATCAAAAGTAGGTAAGAATTATGGAAATTATTACTGGTGTAAGAATTGAATTATGAAAGCCTGAAAATAAAAAGCATGGATGCACTAGCCAGTGATGTTACTGAGGCAGTTATTTCTCAGTTAAATCAGGCATTAAGAATAAATAATATTAAACAGAAGTAAACAGAAAAAATAATGTTCTACTACTAGTTTGCCATAAATTAAAAAACAGAAAAAAAGGCATTATTGCAGAGTTTTATTAGTTGTTTGTCTTCGGTCTGTTACTTTATGCAACTTAATAGATAATGAGAGGAAGACTGCTTCAGATAGTTGTCAGAATAGCAATTCATGATTACAAAAGAAGGTCTTACAAGAATTCAGCTTGGAGCCCAAAGGATGATATTAAAGCAGCTATACTAGTATATGTTCTATAACAAAATAATGACGGCTATCTGAAAGCCCGCAGTAAATGATGCATTAGGGTGTCAGGATTTTTTAATCGAACATACTTTGAGTGAACAGTCTGCAGCAAAATTAAGAGCTCAAATGGAAAGAAAACAAAAAATCAACACACCATCTGTGACTTAATCCTAGCTTTGTTTGCTGTTTACCTAGCGCAGCACCTACGGAGCGTAAGCTTAGCGAAGCACTGATTCCTCCCTGTTTCTGGCGTGCTGCAGACGCAGAGTTAAGCTCTGAGGCAGGCACGCCGCTCTAAGGCAGGCCGGGACGTACGGGAGCAGCCCGGCCCTGTCGCTGTCCCTGTCCCGGCGGGATCCGTCCCGTCCCCGGCGGGCCCCGGCCCCGCGCCCGAGCAGCACCTGGGGCCCCGGCGCGGCGGCGCCCGTCTGCTCCCCCGCAGCGCCCTCTGCTGGCCCCGGGCTGGCGGCGGCGAAGGGCCCGCTGGTGCCGGCGCCGAAGCGCTCCTTACTAAACAAAATGGAGGTTATCTCCTCTTCCAGGCTCTAGACGGGTCAGAGAACGGAAAGGAAAGAATTAGACAGCGGCGGACGGAGCGGCAGCCACCTACA
>VZSE01011300.1:217245-314208 GCA_013398275.1 Promerops cafer
ACACATCGACATTTACACGGACTTCCCAAACAGCACAGTTTACTTAGCTGGTAACTCCGTATTTACTATTGGGTTTTTTTTCCCTTTTAAAATCAATTTTTGACAACTTCTAAAGCCCAACTGGATCAGAGCTCTAGGGCGGCCAGATATATTTGCTTAGAATACATACCCACAGCGCTGAAACGTTAAAATATTCCTTTAAAATAAATTATATATATATATATATGTATATATATATATATAAAATACTTAAATATCCTAAGCAAATTCATGTCGATTAAAAATCTGTTTTCAAAAAACCTTTCCCATTTTAGTGGGAAAACTTTTATTTTTCAAACATACGGAAAAGGTGACACATTGCTTTAAAGCATAAGTTATGTTCATAATCTGGTCTGTTTTCTGTAAGGCTACAAATCTGTATGATTAAGCAAACTTTGAAAGTTCACGTGGGTACAAGCCTCTGAAAAGGCTACAATTCTTTTTCCAGATTTCATTCCACAAGCTCTGGTAACAAGTTAGAAGTGGTTAAAATAAAAAGCCAACAACGTACAAATACATAACATGGACATAACACACATGTTGACAACATTTCATGAGCTACATTTCCGAAGTGCACTAGAGAGAATCATGCCAGAAGCAGGCGCCAGAGGAAAGCCAAGGTGCCACGCACACAGCTGCAGCCGTGGGGACTCACCGTGTGAGCAGTGATGTAGTGTATGAACTGACAGAGGTTACACCATGCTACTGTACGGACACTACAACGCATATGGCATGCAGAAGAACAGACGGGGAAAAGAAAAAGAACCCCTAACTTGGTTTTTTGAGCTTTTTTTCCTACACTAAAATTCAAAGTTTATTTCAATGGTGGCTAAGAAGAGTTAACAGGTATGCAAGTTATTAAATCTGCCTTCATGCAACATTGAATATCCATTAGGGCAATGTGTTCCTTACCCCTACTTTCTTTCCCTAGTTTACTCCACCCAAGAAACATTCATCTATAAACAGATTACATCAAAAGGCAAAAATGTTCATGATCCTCCTTTCATTGTACTCTGATACCTTGTTTTCTGATCGCTCAAAGCAGTAAAAAAAAAAAGGCAGGGGAAAACCAAAATCTTTATGTGCTAGGTGGTTAGACTGTGTATCTCTCTCTATCCCTTCTCCCCCTTAAAGACAAGCACATACCACTCATCTTTTAGCATTTTCCCACCTTCACATTTTTGGGTCTTCCAGTCTTTTAAAACAAAAACCCCAGTCACACAATTTGTTTGATAATGTAACCCCTGTTCCCTGGAGCATTTAGTAAAAAGATTAAATGTATAGTTAGAATTCATCAGTTTTGTATCAGCCTGTGTTTAAATTCCTGGAAATTCTGGTACCCGGTCATACACTCTTAACATGAAATACTGTTTGCAAGCTGTGGGGGATGGATTAAAGAAAAAAAAATATTGTGGGTATCCATAAAATAAAAATATTTCCCCTATTTGCAACATATATATCAATGTGTCAGTTTTTGTTTAATTAAGTCACAGATGCTGTGCCCTTACAGGAGTATGGTGGATCTAGAAGTATAGTGACACAAATGAGATGTACTCAAAATAACATTTCTAGGACACAGAAAATTATTTGTAAGCATTTTTGCTGAAGCAAAAGAAGAAAAAGAATATTAGCAGTGGTATCCCTGCTTTATTCTCATCTATTACTCAGCTATTCTAAAGGACAGGCAAGGATCAACAGGCATCCATCAACAAATAATTCAGGATGGAAACACATCTCCCCAAATGTCATATTTATATATGTTAGTGAAATAGGACTGCCAGCTTCACATTAATCTAATAGACCAAAAGTGATGTAAAAAAGCAACATCACAATTGCTACTCATCATCACTATCACACTGCTACTAGTCCCACTGTTCAGAGTGCTTTTCATTGCATAGATCTTACCAGGGACAAAACCTCCCTCTTTTCCTTAATGAAAAGAGAGGTAGAGAAGTGCTGAGGTAGTCAGAACAGGTTGCTTTTGAAATGAAGCTGCTTACACAGCATTATTGATTTGAATAATGATTACACAGTGAACATACAAAGCAAAAGTTCTTGTGTGAAGTGTCAAGTAACTGCAAGCAATTATTACTGTATAGAATGAAAAGTCATGTTTCGCTGTCATCCTAGTCACATCAAATCAGTAATTTTCCAGAACTGAACAGTAATGAAACACTGGGTTTCTCTTCAGTGGCCATTCAGAACTTCATGGTTAGTTTGATGTTTAAGCAAAACATTGCTGGCATTCATATATATGTGTATCTATACACATATACACACAGAGATTGTGGTTTACAACATTGTCCTTTCAGTACTGGCTTTAAAAAGTTATTTCCATCAAGAAAAAAAAGAAAAAGAAAGAAGTGCCCAAGCCACCAAGCTAGCCCACAGCAGATACAGTGAAAAAGCAGCAGGTTTCAGGGCAGCCACCTTATCGGTTTCCTCTGGTTTTGCTCCAGCAATCCATGGCATTGCAATCCATTGTTTCTCCTTCCCAGGCAGTGTTTTCACTTGGAAAATGTGGTCTCCTTTTTTCTATTTGGTTTTCATTTTATAAAACCAGTGTAAATCAACAAGCAGTGAGACAGACATACACCATACATAAACATAAAACCAAATCATCTGGAAGTGACAGAAGATACTAGATGAGCAAAAAAAACCAAACCAAACCACCAGATTTAAAATAACTGGGCACCTTTTGTTGAGGCAGGGGCAGGGGCCTCAACTTCAAGAGAAAGAAATCAACACAGAAAATACACACAACCATGTAATAAAAATTAAGTTAGACTTTTACATAAATGTCTGTTTCAACCAAAAATATATTTATAGCTGTTAAATGAATCACTGTGTCATGAATGTTTGAAAATATGTCCAACATTTGTACCTGTGCATAAACCACTATACGTAGAAATACTGAGGAATTTCTTGGTAGTAACCACAAATTAACAAAATAAAGAAGTTATGCATAGTTAGTTGCTGTGTTCTCTGTATGCACATACAGTTCAGATCATTTACAGATCTTACTGAAATAATGTTCTACTATCAAAAATAATTTTGTAGCATCAGGCCTGCTTAATTGAAAGCTCACCTTTCTGTAGACTAAGAGAAAGTTGAAGAATTTAAGGGGATAGAACAACAAAACATTTAAGGAAGAAAGGGTAGGAACCATGGTGATAGACAAGGACAACACACAACTGATTTCTTTGAAAGACT
Organism: Promerops cafer; assembly: GCA_013398275.1. Lineage (NCBI taxonomy): Eukaryota > Metazoa > Chordata > Aves > Passeriformes > Nectariniidae > Promerops > Promerops cafer. The sequence continues at coordinate 220,498 of VZSE01011300.1, forward strand.
GATTTACTCATCTACTGTATGAATGAAACAGCTAATAACCCAACAGAACAAAAAGTTTCAGAACAGCATGAGAAATCTCGGTAGATTTCTGCTACAGGCATTGAGGGTGATATTTGTAGAAAACTTTATTCCATAATGCTGTTTCAAGGTTCAGTCAGAAAGGAGAGGTAGAGAGAAGGAGATAAATTCATTTTACAGACTTTTAAAGATTAAGATAGGTAAATTTTAACAGCTACGTTAAATGTGTCCTGAAGTCAACACTGTAAATTAACTGATCACATAAAGTCCTTCTGAAAAAAAACACACACTGTGTGTATATTTATGCATGAGCTGTCTATGAAGAGATAAAAATATATAGAAGGAAGGAAAACTTCTACTGTCACTGAAAAATTATTTCTATCAATCTGTATAAATCAGTGAAATTTAAGATATCCTTAACATACAGGAAAATGCTGCCATCACTTCCATTTTCTTCTAATTCAGTTGTTCATGTAGAAGAATAAAATTCCACCCACTATTTAAAGTCAGGTCCAATAGTAATGGTAAAAAAGTTAATGTATACTTAGTATAAACAAATATTACATCAGCCAAAATGTTAACCTGAAGGACAAAGTGCATTTGCTGTATGACATAGAGGGTTGTGTGGAAAGGCATGCAGACAGGTGTGTGCAGTGACATACCCCTTGTGTCTGTAGGGACAGAGGTGTGATACGCCGCTTTTCCCACTCATTTGGGCGTGGTTCGGGTGTGGATTCCATGAAATTGCGCTTGAGCTCACTAATGCTAGCCTGGTGTTTCAGTAAGTCGTCCTGGGTCTTATCCAGGTCCTAGCAACCCACAACATAAAACAAAGTAGGACAAAACACGACAACAAAAGCAAACTTAACTGGAAAAAAAAAAAAAAAGAAATAGAAGCAACCAAACCAAGAAAAGTGCCTTGTGTCTGAAATGGTGACCTCCTTTGTAGTGCCTCAAAATAAAAATGTTTTAAGACTATAAGGGACCAATTTCTGGTTTTGTTTTTGTAGTGAAGGTCTTACTCATAGACTGCTTTTTCCATATTTTAAAGCAAAGGAAAATAATGCTGTACGTGGTTTTAGCAAAGAGCTACTTTCATCCAAAACATGACACTACTAGCCCTTTGAAACAATAATAATTTCCAGGAGCTGTTTGCTTTCACCTAAAATGTGTAAGCACAGACGCAAATGTTTCAGGATACTGCACAGCTAACATAACTGAAGGTAGCTTTAAGAAAGAATAATTTAACCCAAGGAGCATAAAAATGCATCTTTCTTGATATTACAAGCTCCGTGAAAAATACTTACATCTGTGAACATAATACTGCAAGGCCAAATATACAAGCAGCTAGCACCTGCATAGCTTCAGAGAGACAACTCATTGTACCTCTCATGCAGGCTTAAACTTACTGGAAGAATCAGATTTTAAAGACTTAAAACCTGTTACCTGTCAATTCTACTTTTAAGAACCTAACAACAGACAGACAAGTAGGAATAGTTTTTGTACATGCCAGTACCAAGAAAATGATCTAAATTGCCTCCATAGACCAGTGCCAAAGGGGACACCACAGCATGAATTGGATTTTGTCATGACCATTGAGGCCAAACCATGCAGCACCTTGGATCAAATAACTACATTCTTTCACTTTGTACCAGCTACAGGGCAGAGGTAAGGTTCAGGCGCTATGCCAAAATGTAACTGCTCTAGTAACCAGACAAAAATATATATGGTTAGCTTTCTTGGGAATTCATTGTCTTCTAAATACAATGGCTGGAATTTGGTGGGAGAAGCAGATTTCAGCCTCCTTTCACAATATGTCCTCCTTCCAGCATTCCAGATCTCAAGAAAAGCCCATGTTGCTTATGCTCACTCTAACACAAGAATATTTTTTCAGTAATATTCTGTAGTTATATTCAAGTTTAAGCCTTGGATCCATTTTTAGTGAAGAACTAAAAGATTAAAGATTGAAATGAAATATTATCAATGCAGACATAATTATTAAGGAAGTTTTGTCAAAAGAATGTAATCAGAAATAATTATGTAGGTAAAGAATCTGGATTTTTTACAAGGATTTTAAATACTTTCTAGCAGACTGTTCGGAGATCTACCATTTAGGTTAGGATTTTTATTCTCAGTGATCACAATGCAAAGATGCTTCACGTTAAGTAATGAAAAACCCACACCCCAAACTCACTATATTCCAATTTCTTTTCACTTGCATGTTCAGCCCCAGTAAGGGTTTGGTGCTGCGCATCTATTTCCTAACCTTGTGGATAAGCCTGCATGCATTTTGAACATTTGAACTTCTCCCCTTCTGGCAACTCTGTAGGTTTGTATTGTCAAAGGACCACTTTTCATCCTGGACTAACAAGTGAGACATTAAATATGTCCCCCTAAAGTTTGTATTTCCTGAGTGAAGTAAAATCTTACGCCAAAGGCATTCTATTATACAACTGAAACTCGTAACAATCCCGTCATTATTTTAAGACCTGTCTTGGCTTGACACAAGGCACATTTCTTGGACTTGATCAAAGCACAGTTATGCAATGCACACTTTCAGTGCTTCAGTAAGTTACACACAAGCAAAGTTTCAATAGTGATCAAAAAGCTGCAAAAAGCCATAAAACATTAGTTGGGTTACTGCGATCCACGCATCTCCTTGTTACTGAACAAAACCAATGATTTTAAAAAAAACTATTTTTGTGACAAAGGGAATTATTTATAGCCCCATCTGGATGAATGAAATAAAGACAGCAGTAGGATTTTTTAAAACATCTTCAGTTAAAGTTATTAACCACAGGTTAAATGATACTGATAATAACTACAGTCTCTGATAAAATAATTGAGATTATCAATCTATATGAAAATTCTTATAATAAAAATCTTTACTTCAGTGACAATGCACTACACATGAACATACTGTTCAAAGCTCTTTGCTGTTGCTCATCTGCAATGAAAACCAACCTTCAAGAAGCAAAATTTACTTCCATTTGAAAAGGAAAAAATAAAGCAAATATTTCAGGAGATTCCCAAACATTCCCTTAGAATATCTGATCATTGCATAATTTCTCAATGTTCCTAAAACCAGTGTCAGAACCAGAATTAGTTTTCTATATTTCTACTGCTTGTCCCTTACTAACTCTATTTATTCAGCTAATGTATTTGAGGAAGGTTGATTAAACTGGCAAAAGCTGGAAACTCTACTCAACAGGAGATGCAAACACTGAGGTGCAATGTACAAGAATCCATTTAGAATTATGAATTGCACCCATGTGTCTGCTCTATCTAAATAGGGCTATCATTCCCAGTTGCCACCTTGAAAACATTATAGCAAAAATAAACAAACTTACATTCAGTGTTCAAGCTGAGGGTTGGTTGTGGGTATTTTGCGTTTGTTTTTGTTTAAACTCAGAAACTAGAATAGTAACATGCAACATTTCCAAGCCAGTTTTCCCCATGCACTTCATGCAGTGTGTCCATAACAGCCTGCAGGTGACCTCCCATCCCATGCAGCCTGGCAGCCCGTGAGAATGGAGAGTACTTTTTGTATTACATACAAACCTCCAACATTAAATTGCTATGTCTGACATAAATATTTTCCCCGTTTACTCTCAAGGAACTGATCTGTGAAATTGAGCCACATAAAAAAAAAAAAACAAAAACAAAAACAAAAAACAAAATATAAAGAACACAAAATGGACCACCAAGTAAATAAAAAAGGACCCTTACAATCAGACAGTTAAATAAAGGAAATAAAACGGTGAGGTGAAAAAGGCACTATTAAGACAAAACCCACAGAAAATTTAGGGTGCTAACAAGGCAGGCAGCCACAGCCAAGTTCAATTGCAAAAGAACAACCAAGCACCTTCTGCTGTGCTTCCTCCTCTTCGTATTCCACCTGTGTGAGTGCATGACAAATTATCAAGAAAAGGAAGTGTTAACATTGGCTTACAGACTAACACAGAGGCTTCATCTCTTTGTAAATGCTGCAAAGCGTGCTGGATTTTACAGACCTTTACTTTTTCGGCCCCAGATGTCGAAATTAAGCGACTTGGGTCTTCTTGCACCTACATTGTTGTAGAATGGCTGAAGTAATTTTTGGCATAAGTGGCATGAAAAATGGAAGTTTCACACTGTGTCCCTTTCTTGCTGGACTTTTTATTGTTTCCCAGGTGAAAATTTAAGAATGAGTAACAAAGAAAAATGATATGCATAATTTCTATGGTAAGCGACTTAAATTCTGCAACAAATTGATGGGAAAATGGAATCTAATCCAGGAGTTCTTTTGCAAAAAGAGCTTAGGGTTCAAGTCAAACAGTTAAACACTGTATTTACAAACTGTCTTAAGTTTTAGGAATGTTGTTGTCTTGGGATGAACTATTTGCACACATACACATACGTCCCTTGTTAAGTGAATATATTTATTCTTAAACTGCAATTCATCTGGTTGGTAATTTTCTGTAGCTAATCTTCATATCTCATCTCCAAGTACTCTGAATGCCTTAAGGAACAGCATTCTTCAAAAAGTGAACCACTTCCTGGTTGTCTTTCCCCAAGTACAAATATCAACTAATAATCTTAGGAAAAGATGCATTTACAAGTCAACACTGTGCAAGTCCATAAATTTGAAGATGGATTTACTGCTCATACTGTTGCATACATTTTGGATTCTGTGTGAATTATGTGGTACATATAACATTTTTATTAATTTCTGACTTATCTGGGGTTCTATTTTCTGTAACTACACTACAAATTATTGATCGGATTAGGCTACAGAAAAATTGAGAAAATCCTAAAGTTATGTTTTTCATTGTTTTATATTTAGACTGGTATTATAATGGCATTGTGTCATATTTAACATGTCTTTAATATGTACATCAGTTTAGCAAACTCTGTTAAATGTAACATTAAACAGATCCTCCTCCATTTTGATTCCATAATAATTGGTTTCATATTTTCTTTGAGGATCAAAATAGAAGACCTTTTTCTAGTGGTATTGCTGTAACATGTGCAGCAGACATAAGGAAAGGAGGCAGTTTGTCAGCCACTCCAGATGATCAGAGCAACATACTGGTGTGACTGAGGCTTCTGTACATTTTAGCAGTGTATTCCAAAGAATGCTCAGACTTCAGTGATACAGTCTGACATAACCTGCAATCCTAGCTAATGAACAAAATCAGTTTAAACTGCTGCTAGAGATTAATCAAAGCATGTAAAAAAAAAAGTGCCTTGGACAGACTCAGATTTGCACACACCCTTGGAAGAGCTGAAACATCTGAAATCTGGAATAACAGAACACTGATTTTAAAGTATTTGCGGTTTTCTGAATTCAGCTTTTAGGAATTTCATTTTTCAGATCTAAACAGAACTTCAGAGATGTGCATTCCAGTCAATGCATGCAGAAAACAGGCATTTTAAAACCAATTTGTAGTGCAAATAGAACTTGCAAATAGTATCAAATAACATGTCTATTGTTACACAGAGCACTTTCGGTATTCAGATTTATGTGCTCATTAACATTTTGAACTACAAGGCAAGTCCACCTGCAACTCAGTATCTGTGGAATTCAATGAGATTATGCATGCTGTAGGAAATTAGACAGAACAACCATGAGCTATCTATTGACTAAAAATCCCACAATGGCAATTTTTCACAAATGAGAAATGCTAAAAAGATACAGGTATACACATGTGCATTTGTGTATTTATATAAGTATTTACAGGCATGTACACAGACACACCTCTAAACTAGGAAGTGTGCAAAACTGAGCAAGGCTTGTGAGAACAAGCATAAATGCAATATGCAAGTGTCAACATTTAAGCAGCAAAATTACACACCTCCTCTTCCTCTGCTATGTCATTCAGGTCATTGCCATTAGAGCTACTAAAGGAAGTCACCTTAGGCTCCAGGTAGCAGAGGGACAGAGCAAGAGGAAGGGAAAATGTGAGTGAAAAAGGAATAGACTGGAAAGCAGACAGAAGCAGGACAAAGACAAGGAGAAAAGAGGGGATGAAGGAAGGAGAGGTAATAGGAATATAGTGCTGAAGGCCAGGTGGGAGGAAAGAAATGCAAACATCAGGAAGGCTAGGAAAAGTAATATAGCCATCCTCATCAAGCAGTGAACGGACACTAAAAGAAAGGCATCTGAAGAAGCTGAATGAGACACACAACTCAGCGCTTTTGTAGTCATTTGGATGGACTCTTCCCTCAACAGCAGGGGAGCCTCGACTAGCTAGGGGTCTCACAGATTCTAAGGTATTAATTGGTGAAGCTGTTCTGGTTTTGTTATGATCTGATGTTTGTTCCATGGAATTGCACTCTGAAATGTCTGGAATGGCAAGGAGGGGCTCTTCAAAGGGATCTTCCTCTGAAATATCTGAAAGCATGTCAATCTCAGGGACAGGTGACAAGTTCGTGAGATGGGATGACACAGAATGGATGGGCAGTGATGACGGGTGTACGTGAGTGAGCTGAAGAAAAAAACTCTGTGCACAGTGGAAAATGAAAGCACAACAAAAATGCAAGTTTGAAGGCACATGAAGAGGGGAAAAAAGAGAAATTATTAGTTAGTGAAAACTTTTACTTAGAAGGGATAGCTTTACTAATGCAATAGAAATAAAAATAAAAATCCCGCTGTGTTTTACAAGCAGCCAACTTGTTTACTTCTGTGCATTATGAAAGGAGCCCATTACAAATGTTTTTTTCTCAGGCTGTAAAGAACTGTGCACTTTTGAACTGTAATAGTCACTTAAAACAGATGGAAGCAGACAGACATTCAAAGCTTTGGCAGAAAGGTCAGAGGACACTGAAGTACACGAAAGACAAGCTGGCACTTCTTGGGTTTATAACTGTTTTCTCTAAGACTTAAAGAGAACCAGAAAGGAAAAGAAGCATCTGCACTAGGGAAAAGAAAAAAAGCTGTTCACAGAATAAGCATATGTAACAAAACCGTACTGAACAGCTTCTGGAACAATTTCCCAAAATACTGCCTTTCCCTCCACCACTGTTTTAGTTAAAATATAGAAAGATACACCACTTTGAAAACAAGGCAAAAAATAGTAATTTATTTTACCGTTTTTCTCCCATAAAGAAACTGTGTGTGCCTTTTTTTTTCCTCATCTATTTCAAAATTATTTCAACTTGCCAGCAAACAAAAAAATGAAGCTGTGGTATTTGTTCTCTTCCTACACTTGAATGCAGTGGGAACATATGAACTGAACAGAGAAACTCAGCAGTCTCACTAAGAATAAAATGGGTAGCTAACTTGCAAAAATGTTTGAGGAGAAAATTACTCTCTAAATATTGAACTAAGGACTGGAGAATTGCTGAAATAGAAATGATCTCCAAGAGAGAAAGAGCAGTAGATTTTATCTGGCATTTTGGGAGGAAATTTTTACATCAAATCATACAAAATATAAATTAAATTTTTGACCTATTCCCCCAGTAGCTCAAACAAACAAGACAAGCAAACATTTGCAACAGGAATAGATCACAGTACTTAACTTTTCACAGAAATCTATACCTTAGTCAACACACAAGTTTTTAAAGGATGAAATAATTCAGCAACGGCTACTAAAACAAAATTGTTACCTGTGGTAATTAAACTCAATCATAATATACCCAACTTTGTCAAGTGTACACAACCATGGTATATTAACATTTTTATTCAAGTCTAAACAAACTAAGGAAGTGAATAAAATATTATTTACCTTTTGAAACATTTTTTCAAGAACTCATGCAAGCTTATTGAGCATTTAAATTAGATTTATAATAATCTAGGTCACTGCCATTAAGAAGTTTGTATTCTTTTTTGCTTACATATTCTTACATTAAGTTAGACACACAGAAAGCACTTGACAATTTTCCTTGAATATTTTAATATAGCATTCTGTATGATACTCAGAACTGACAGACACTAAATAACCACACATGGGCACACACATTCACATGAATAAATAATTTTAGTGTGAAAGTCAGACATACCTTTCCATCCTGAGTCAATTCTAATTGTGGAGTTTTGAGTGGACTTTCATCTTCTTCTCTGCCACCTTCTTTTAACTTGGCCTGACCAGCAGCTTCAAGATCAGTGATTTTATCTCCAGCAGCCTGCCCTACAGTAGCAGAGAAGTCTCTTAGAAGACTTTGGTCTGAAATACCCATGGGAGCTATTAGAGAGCAAAATAATTTTGGTTAATTTGGATAAACTGAAACATTTTGGTTTTAAATCTTCTAAGGAAAAACACTTTATGATTATATCAGCAATGATCAGTACAGGCTAGTTACTGAGTGATACAGTATTTTTCAGCTTCTTGCCTTTACAAAAAGTCTGTGGTTCCCACTGCACTGGTACGAACAGCAATGCACCCCATCATAAAACTTGCACTTATTATGTATGGAAAAGACCCTCACAGTATCAGACAAGTATTTATCAACTTCATGATTAGTCTTGGAAGCTAAATTGAAGGTATTGTTCTTTTGGGTGTGTAAATCACCATTAAAGAAAGAGAGAGAAATATGAAAGAGTATTTTGTGGAAATTCACGATTTGAGAGGACTACTTTAATGCGATCTAGAAATAGCTATGCATGTAATTGTCACAGTATTTTTCACTGGAACCTTAGCAAAACTGCACAAACAGCTCAATGAAAGTAAGAACTTTCCTGCCTATATGCTTGCAAAGAATTGAAATTGGAAATACTAAGCACGTATACTTGAATATAGTCAAAGCACAAGAGCGTGAAAGGCCTTAAATTATCTTCCTCTTATTTGACTCAGCATAACAGGACTAATAAGCAGGATGGCTCTTTTTTTTTAAATCATGATGACTGGCTTAGTCAAAATAGTAGTAATGAAATAGAATTCATTAAATAAATGTTAAATAAAAAAATAAATCTCAGTTTTAATAAATACAACTTTGATACAAACTTAATTCATTTAGTAATGTTCTGTAATACCTCCATATGCCTTTGATTTACAAAGCCAAGGGGCAGAAAGTTGAGAGGAAGAGTTGTTTCTTGGAGTACCTTTGACGGATATCTTCTTTTGAAAAGTCTAACCTTCACACCAGAGACTCCCTTAAGATGCTAAGAAGCCAAGCCCAGCTAATGGTAAATGGGTCATTTGGGATGTGAGGTTTTTGGGGAGCCTTTATAAGTTCTGCAACTTAAACTTCTGACCACTTCGTGGGTGGAAAATAGAGCATTTCTTGGGTATATGTTGCTCAAGTTCCACGAGTAAGTTTTGATAAGTCAGAGTAACTTAGGTTGGAAGGAACATCCAGAGGTCAGCTCGTCAGAGGAACATCCAGAGGTCAACCCCTACTCAGAGAAGGTCAAATTAGATCATGTTGCTCAAGGGCTTGTGCAGTTGAGTTTTAAGTACCTCCAAGATCTTTTTAAATAAGCAAAGATTTGTTAGTTGTAATTGAAATTTGCTGTGTCTCAACTTGGAGGCACACCCCACTGCCTTATCACTGGGCACTTCTGAGAAACACATGGCTCTGTTTTTTCTGTAGGTTCCCTGTCAGTAGCTGTAGACAGCAATACCTCATGGCAGCCTTCTCCTTTTAATGCTGAAGGACCACATTTCCCTCAGCTTCTCCTGGTATATCACAGGCCCCGAGCCCTCTGGCCAGCTTGGTGATCCTTACTGGGCTTGTTGTAATAGGTCACTGCCCATGTAACACTGTGGAGCCCAAAGATGGACACAGTATTTCAGGCACGGTCTCAGAAAGTACTGAATAGAGAGGAACAATAATTTCTTCTGATGTGCCAGCTACACTTTTGCTAATACAGCCCAGGATACAGTCGGCATTCTTTGCTGTAAGGGCACTCTCATGCTGACTCGTGTTCAACCTGTTCCACAGAAGTCTCCAGATCCTTTTGTGCAAAGCTGCTTTCAGAACAATGTTTCATCATGCTCAGAATTTTGACTGTGATGCTTCTGAAAGAGTGAAAGTTAAGACCTGAACACACATGCCTGCATGCCTATATTCTGTAGATGATGCACAAGGGATGCCAGAGAGGCTTGATTATAAAACCGTTAAGAGTTGTAAAATTCAAATTGTTTCTAGCCAAAAGAAGAAGAGGAACAAAACCAGACTCAGTAACACTGATGTGGTGATGGGTTTTTTGGTTGCCACAAGAAGTCATCACATTCTGTACCGGTGCAAGCACTTTTGCCTCATATTTTTACTTCAGTTCTCAGAAGGTAAGACTTGGTAGGTTTCCCAAGCAAGTGTCACAGTTCATTCATTTGTGATAATACAGAGAATGAATATTTGCAGAAGTAAGACTCTTCTAAGTAAAAGATTTTTTAAGAAAATCAGATAAAGTTGACAGCTCAATTGTAGCTAAACTACATCACTGTCATGGTTCACTTTTGTTCCAGTGAAGTTGTGCATGACTGAATCTAAGTCAAGCTTCATGTTATTTTGAAGTGTTTTTTCTATTATATGTTATTGCAGAAGTGATTTTGAGTAAGACGTGCTTTTACATCTCAGACATAGTTCTGCTACACCTGCCTTTGGAAAGAATGCCTGTTTCCAATAAAGGAAACCAGAAGGTATTTCTGCTCAAAAAGACCAAATAGTAGTAATGACAAAAAAGCCCTTTAGCTATTCAAAGTGAACGTTAAAATGTTTAACTAAACACTGAAGTACTGAAATATACTAGGATAGCAATATACTGAACAAAATGATGGAAAACTCTAAGAAACAACTCATTCAGCCTTTTCTGTTTAGAGAAGCTTAGGCCAACCTGGAGCCCAAAAGATGACATTGACCAAACAATTTTATTAAGAGCCTACAGTGCGTGCCTATGCCTTAAAAAAGATATGAGTAGTGTACACAGATGCTACATACCCAATACAGAGAATTCCATATATTCACAACAGTGCCATACCATTTAGGCACTGACTGAACTTAATGTTTAGGTCACCTAACACTAACAAGTACCTAAAGTGGCTTTAGAAATTGAAATTCATAAATCTGTCAAATTACCTTCTGGCCATTCGTAATGTTAACGTTTCTGAATGTTGGTCAGGTCAGAGTGACGACACATAATGTAATTACAACACTGAAAAAATAAGTCAAATTTCATACCTCCATCAAGGCTCCTGGAAACACGTTTGCTGGAAGTGCGTTCGAAGTACGGAGCCGGTCTGTCTATGAGGTTGCTGGCCTGTCGTGTCTGTGCCTGCGTACGGCCGCTGTAGCGGAACTTGGAGCCCAAGGTCAGAAACTTCGCTTTTGGAGGCTGTTCTGGTGATAGAAGTCTAAAAGGGAAATATGAGGAAAGTCAGTTTAAAAGGCTTTATTTTAAGTATTTAATGAGGTAATTTGAAGCTACTTATTGTTCTTCAATTTCAGTTCACAGTGCATAATTTTTGCTCTCCAAGAAAGGATTCTACTGTAAGCTCTTCAAAGACTTTTAAAACAATGCATGTTATTTTTTGTTTGCAGTTGGAGTTGAAGCAATGCTGATAACCATCGCATTTTTCAACAGTATGACTAAGCATCTGGGACTCCTATCTTTTGGTGCTATCTTGGTTAAATTTTAATTTTTTGTAGAAAGCTGAAGCCATTACAGGTCATGTAGAATACCTCTCAGATCTCTTCTTAAAATGTTACTTATAGTAAAAGCTATACATTCTACTTCCACTGCCTTTCCTATATTCTGAGGTAACAATACAGCAGATGTTCTTCCTCAGAGTTAGGGAATGGTATCTCAAAGCTGTATAAAAGGGAGTATCAAGTGAAAAAAGACTGAGAAGACTGGAGAGTTGTTACCCAACAGCAACAAGTTTAACAGTCTACATTCAGACTCTAGTTTCTTTACAATGTCATTTATAAAATTATATAGGTTGGTGTTCGCTGGGTATAAGGAGTAGGGGTAAGAAGCATTATTGTGAAAAGGGTGAGGAAGAGAGTTACATGTCCTGTTAATGCTGTGTATGTGTGTTTGTACCATAAGTGTTGGAGTCCTTGTCAGAAAGTCCAGAACGGGCTACCCAGGGACCTGGTGGAATCACTGTCCCTGGAGGTGTTTAAAAAAAAGATTGGCTGTGGCACTTAGTGCCATGGTTTAGTTGATAAGGTGCTGTTAGGTCATAAGTTGGTCTTGATGTTCTCCAAGGTCTTTTTCAACCTGCTTGATTCTGTGATTCTGTACCACCATCATGTGAGTTTGAAGACACGTCCTCTCTACATCCCTGAATTTCCTCAGTATGAGGACTTCAAGTTCATACTCATCTAGCCCCTATTGCTTGTACTTTTGAAATCTGACCATCAGCTGCAACACTGAGGGTCCACTGCCATCCTTGCTGATAAGGCAAACAGTCATCACTGCAAGAACTCTTCCCAGTCCCTGCTTACTCTGGAGCAGCCTTTGAAGTTGTTTCCTGGATCAATGTAATGCTGCAAATACATGCTCACCTATCATGGCCTACTCTCTCTCTCTGGATAAAGCTATCAGATTATTGCAGACTAAGCTTCTTGATTTGAGAATTTGGAAAGAATGAGCAGCTCACTGAACATCAACTTCTTTCAAGCAGAACCAGCAATTCATGTGCCATTTGTACTGAGGATGGCACAGATGGCCAAGCAAGAATTCAAATTGTGCTGACTTTGTTCTCCTCTTCTGAAGCATTTGCACAGAAGTATCTGTCAGTGGAATCCGATCCAACATATGTTAAGGCAGCATGCAGTACTGGGTTCTGAAGACTACAACAGTCATTCTGAATGTGTTTCAGCAAAACTGAAGAATTTTCAGATACCTAGCAAACAGAACAGTGAGCTGTGGTGAGCTGACCCTGGCTGGATACCAGGGCCCCACCAAAGACACTCCCCTTCCTCAGCTGGGCAAAAGAGAGATGTAACAAGCTACTTATGGGTGAGATAATGACAGGGAGACATAATTCACCAATTGCCCTCATGAGCAAAACAGAATAGACTTGGGAATAAATTAATTTAATTTCTTATCAATCAAATCTGAGTAGGAAATGAGAAGTAAACCTAATCTTAAAAAAACCTTCTCCCCTTTTCCCTAAGAGGGGGTGTTTACTGGGGCACAAGCCAGAAGCATACAATTCCCCATGTCTAAGATGCCTATGCATGCACCTAAATCTTAATCTGTTCCAACATTTACAAAGAAAACAATTCAGGACAAACTAATCCACCTTTCTGCACTAAGGCCACTTACAAACCTAAGGCTTCACTTTCATTGCTTCTATAAAACAGTCTTTCTCCCCATTATTTCCAATAGGAAATGCATTATGTACTAAGAGAAAGAAGGCTAAAAGGGTTTTTCCGAGGTTGCTTCAATTCTTCATTTTCCAGTCTTGGCAAGGTTGCAGCATTAACTGCCATTTTTATCTTCCACCCTGCTGAGATAAACTTTTAATCTTTTAATGTGGAAAAAACAAGAGAACTAATTACGTCCTGATTAAGGGCATTTGAATGGATTTTTGTATTACAGGTTCAATTACGTAAAATAACTGAAAACTATGCTTTTACCACTTTAAGACATTCTGAGGAGATGCTGAAAAAAATCATGAAAATATCAAATAAAACATCATAAAGTGGAAATATAAGCACATTTCTGCAGATACTGCTTAAGATCCAGAGCTGCCAACAAAGCTTACCTCAAAATTTTTATGTAGATACATGGTTTGACTGTATTTTTTATGCAGACTGCTGCTCTTTGAAAATGGTTCTAGAATCCTCTAAGTTTGAGCTGATAACAAGTGAATACAATGCCCTTTGGTAGTCATTTTCAATACAGTACATTACAATTTTAATAGGTAACTTCATATACTAGTGAGTTTCCTATACATTATAAGAAATTTGAGAAATTATTTGAGACAAACTGAAACATTACGTAAGACAACGCAAGGAATCTTATCATGTTATATGGGGCATGCTAAGAGATTTGGAAGCTAAAAATATGCATCTAAACTGTATACAATTTACTGCAGCATCATACACAAGCTTTACACATGCTCTGGATGAGCTACAGTCTTTTGGACTGTAGCAATTGCTTCCTGCTTTTTATCTTTGAAGGGAAATAGAGCTGGCTTTATTTTACTGTTTTTAAATCAGGATGAGAGATTCTGAGGATTTTCTCTCTGATGACATCAGTGGAGTATATGGATTTACAGAATGGTTCAAGTATTTGTTACATAATTCTTGTTATAATGTCCTTCCTGGTTAGGAAAAGCCACTTCTGATTGGAATAAAATCTAATTATTGTCATTATATCAGAATTTCTGTATTAGTATTATTTCATACCCATTAATGCTCCTGAAAGCTTTCAGACTTGCAAATCGTAGTTGTCAGTTTAGGATTTTTGACTCCCATAAGATTTGCTTTTTCCTTATTCAGGTCTATTTTATTACTATAAAACTAGGAAATACATCTTACCAACAAAGCAAATCACTGCATGAGTTATTTGAAGAGTATTAATAAACTTTTCACTGTGGACAGAACTGCATGCTATTTGTGGTAATAGACACCACCAGCCAAAGAAGACTTCAAATTTTTAAGAAGTATAGAATGCTGGACTGTGTTAATAAATGAATTCTAGCAACATGAAAAAAAACCTCTGATCGGGATTTTAAGAAGAAGTGCTTCTGAATTAAGCAATTGGAGACTGATTTCTGCTGAGATTTGGCAATCTCAGCTTAAGTTCTATCTTTGCATTCAGTAACATGCTACATTCAATGAAAATCTGAATACTGAAAACCATCCAATGAGACAGTTCCAGTAATCATCTGCTTAGGCCTCCTGATCCCCAAGTTCTCTGAAGTTCTGTCTAGCAAGTATATTCAGCAACAGGATTGCATCTACTTTAAAACACAACTGGTTTTTTTTCTTAAACAAACAGGCTACTGAAGATGAAAGCTTACTATTTACATATCCTAGGTACTGTGCTTTGAAGAAAAAACTCAGATTCAATGCCTATCCAATTCATAGGAGATTCAACCTAAATCTGTGACTCCTAGGATGCCGGGGGCACATGCACACCCTCACAGAATGTGTGTTACTGTAAAAATCAAACAATGTCAAAATCCTTTTCAGTGGAGGAAGTAGACAGAGGAACAACTCTGTGGCCTCTTGTTAAGGTGCCCATTACAAATAGATCATAGTTTCAATGACCAGTTCAGAATTCTGTCTTCCTCAGTTGCTGGAGAAAAAAATGCAGAGGATGTTATGAACTATTACATAAACAAATAGTCCGTTTAAAGTGATTTTCTGTTCTTTGAAGAATGACTGTGAACTCAACCTAGTTCATAAATAAGGAGAAACTCAGCTGGAAGAATTTACACTCAGCAGAATGTTCAAATTAATTGAATGAAGCCCTAAGAGCTTCTTGCGATGATGTATAAGGGCTTTCTAGATGGTCATTCTGAAGTCAGTCTCTCAGGAAATCTTACCACAAATCACAGAATGTGTCAGATTGGAAGGGACCACAATGGGTCGTCTGGTCCAACCTCCCTGTTCAAGCAGGGTCATTCCAGAGCACATGGCACAGGATTGAGGCCAGTTCTTGCATACCTCCAGTGCTCCATGACCACTTGCTTAGTTCCATCCTCTTAGCACTCTGAAAGTTTTGATAAAGCAGTTAATTGTACTTGAGACTTTAGGAATTGGTAATTTGGGGTCAATTATTGCCAGGGTATCTTCTGTCTAAGAGGTGATACTGCAAGGGGCAAAGAAGAAGGAAATCTTTACTTTCCTCCCATCCTTTAAAATAAAGATATGAGCATAACTTGCGAAGTGGGGGAAGGAGAGAATTATCATTTACCTGAAGAAAGTATGGTGCTCCACACAAACCTTCCATAACCTTTTAGCAGCCCGATGGTTTGGCAGTTTGAACCCAATAGTGCTCTCAAACTGTTCCAGCTGGAAAGAATCCACAAATAAATTAACCCATTTCCTTAAGCTGGCTATTAATTAATAGGTGGAGTTCAGATAGTTCCATTACTCTATCAAGCTGTAATACTCCTGCAATAAGACCTCATAAGATTTCTTTTAAATTTTTTTAAAAATATCAGCATTTCCAGCCTTTTGGAAGAATTATACTCGGTGGGCTATTTCATGATGGATAAATTGCATGAAGTAATTGTACTACAGGTTGTGCTTTGTACTTTGCTTAGATTTAATAAAGGTCTGAAATCCATATGGTAGTGTTAAACTTACATTATCTGTATCACTATATCATACTTTCTTAGCAAAAATACTTAATCTATGCACAGAATCAGTGACTGCAAGAACAATATATCTGCATTAGAAAACTTACATAACTACAATGTTAGTATTGTAAAACTGGTGTTTGGATGTCTTTTTTATTTTATTTATTCACACAGTAAAAGCCACCTTAAATATTTTACAGTATAATCTAAAAAAGCATTACAGTATTTGACATTTTGGGGGTTTTGTTAAATTTCCTATTATAAAAGGTTCAAAATATAAACACGCACACACCCCCTTCAGCAACTCCCAGAAACTTTCAGCAGTAACTGAAGAGAAAGTTGAATCCACTACTTCCACAGCAGCTAACAAAGTTATAACATCCTACAGGACAACTCAAGCCTTTGGTTGCAGCCACAAACTTAAGGTGCTGACATTTAGTGAACTATTATACCTGAAGAGGAAGAGCAGCTGGCTCTCTCCCGGGACTGCAAGTTTGCACAGTCAGAATATGGCCAATGTAACTAGCTTTTTGTGTAAAAAACTCAAAAAAATAAAATAACAAGACAGCTTATATTAAAAAAAAAAAAAAAAGAAAACAGATTTTCTTCTTGGTTTGCCTTTACTAATCAAGACAGGTGTTTAGTACAATCATTAGAATCTGAAGAGGAAAAAGCGCTCATTAAGTTCTGCTTGAATATATCATAAGCTTATGAGGACAACCATGTAAAAAACGAGGATGTTTTCTTGATGATGGACAGAAATGATCTCACAAAAGAAACAAGATAGAAAGCTGCTACTTACTTCTGCTGGCCTGACTTTGATGTAGAAATTACTTCGCTTGTAGGAAATCTTCAGAATTTTTGGCCAAGCGAAGCGGTTGATCCGGAGTCTGTCTTTGTAAATCAGCAGACCATTAGCACATACTCCCAGCATGATATCCACACCTTCAGAATCCTACCAGGTATGAGACAATTTCATAAAAATCATTTCAATAACATTCCAAACAAGTAATTATTGCTGACATACCTTGAGGGAATATTGTAAGTGGGACATGTTTCATATTCAAACCTGACTCTGACAATGAGATTCTTAAATCAGAAATAGCCAAGTATATTCATTTTACAGGAAAGACTTCAGACTCTAAGTAATGGTTTTGGCATTCATATGCCACAGTTCTGGGAAATTCTTCAATATTCTGGTAATAGGGACTAAGTTAACAACTTTAAAGCAGGAAAGGTATTGCCAGTATGTGTGCTAGCAATAATTTCAACAAATATTAAAAGAAGAAAAATGAAAACCAGGCCTGTCCCACTTAAAGCAGTCAGTGGAAGTCTGAACAAGCTGGTGGCCAAGGTGATCTTTTACAGTCACGTACTATTCCAGCAAAGATAGAGGAGGTAATGGATAGGTTTCTGAGCATTCTCTTTCACTGACAGCATTTGATGCAAGTTTTATAGGCTGCAAAACTGATCACGTACTGATACAGTACACAATACAGCAGAATATCATGTCCACCCCAACAACAGATCAACTACATCAAATGCCAACACTGTCATTACGGAGTTGCTTCACTGGCAGAACTAACAAAACAAAATTTAACAATGTTTCTCCAGTACTTAAAAGTCTTGGTTTTATTTTTTAAATGCAAGACTGATATGCTTACAATACCTTAAATTTCCGAATAATTTGAGATTCTGGATTTATGAGAGGGAGTGGGAGGAGGTTATTAGTTTGTCTTTTGAGGTTTTAACTAAAAAAAAAAAAAAAATCCCCACTTGAAATGAAAATTTGATTTGACCTACCCTGGGAAGTGGAAAAAGCACCAAAATTCTCCCCCAGGATATCCCCCCCATATTTTTTTAACTCTCATGATACTATGAAAACAATTACATGTTCCTTTAGGCTTTACTTTAGTGGCTCCGCACCTCCTTGGCATAGAAAATATGACATTTTAAATGTATTTATCTGCTCTTATGAGTGAAATATTATTTCCAAGGTGCACGTCTATGCACTAAATAAACTTATATAGAAATTCTACTGATGTTAGAATTGTAAATTGAGTAATTATTACAACCAAGAGATAAAGGCTTACAGCCAAAAATTAAGCATATGACTTTTTAAAAAATAATCTATATACATAATATTTTCTTTAATACTTAGCACATCTATCCTAAAACAAAACCAAACAAACCCAATCCCCAATACCTTGGCATGATGTAAATCCACTCCATACATGGATAGTCTCTTAGCATTTTCTAGGAACTGGGAATCCGCCTGTGCTGGAGTCAAGCCCCTAAAACCATCAAACAAGCCTTGAGTTTATTGGCAAAAAACCGAGTGTCAAAAACTGAGTGGAATCCTGGAATTCAGACTGATAGAAAAACCTCAGTTTATATGGTATCAATAGCATTTTTGCTGTGCAGGAAATGTGTTCTTTCACAGTATATTATTTTACTTGAGTACTGATTTCCACCTTCACTCTTTCAAAATATCTTTATGTTGCTTAAACTCATTCATATAAAGACACTTTTACCAAAAAGTAAAAGTAACCTTAAAAAGTAAAGTACCTTAGCGCAACTACTATTTTCAAACTCAACTTTCTAAAGACACCAAAGAGAGAGCTTTTAGCTACATAAGAAATGATTTCCAAAGTAACAATAAGTTTACCTCAGCAGTTTTACACACGCTCTTAGGAGAATTGACAAAAATGTGACAAAGCATGATGTCTTCTATTAATCCCACTGTATCTGACATACCTGTGTGTTTTGTGTAGCTCAGCCACTTTCTCTTCCATTTCTTGAGTCTGATTGGGTGCAAACTGGAATTCACTGATATAATCACTGCTGTGCTCCTCTGGGTCATGATCACCCAGCTCAGCCTGAAGGGTGTATGAACCAAGGAGGGCGTGAGTCACAAAAGAACACGGCAGGCGGCCAGATGCAATATCCTGGCGAAGCTGTAGGCACAGGAAATACCTGCAAGAGAAAGGAGAAAAAAACAACCAAAGAGAAAGAAGAACAAAGAAAGGGTTACCCATGGCAGATAATGAGAAATATGGCAGAACTCATCAAGATGAATGTAATTGGGTAAGCGTGTTTTAAAGTAAATGAATGCATTAATAATGACCTTATATTATTTGGGCATTATTACCGCACAGTAAATTTCACTTGATTTTTAAGAGTCAATATTACTTTCATAAAAAATGTGAAAAGCAGGAAAAATTCTTATTTCTAATATAAATTAATAAAAAGCTATCTAGTTTTAAACAAAAGCTGACTTAGGAACTCTTTTAGTTCACATTGTAGCCTGTAGGTATCTATGGTTTAAAAATATAAGCTATGCAATTCTTTGACATTTCCCTTTGGCTTTGAAACTCTAACTTTTATATCCCTTGCAGTTCACAAGCTAATCACGTCATGTAATACACAAAAGAAATCCAGTTTAGTACTGAAACCATAATTACCTTTCTTAAACCATGTATGTATTAGAATTCAATCTTTCAGATACTGTATACAGCCTTTTACCAAATTTAACAAGTTAAACATCAGCAGACATGCCTACCTCAGCAGAGAATTTTTTAAAATGTAAATGAAAAAAAAGTCTTACTAGTGAAATTTAGATTGAAGATATAACCAAGAAATGTTCTTGAGTTGAACACTCAATTGAAAAACCAACCAACTCACTGAAAATTTTCCAAGAAAACACACACAACTTCTTGTAAATACAGTCTGTACTAAATGCCTTTTATGATGCTACAAATCACTATCTGTAGCAATATATTAGCTGCACACTTGCATAGCTATCTTATTTTGTGCAGAATACTGATCCAATGCAACATGTAGCAGTAACATATATCCTGCCTCAGCAGAGTCAGCTAACTCCAATCCAAAGTATTTAGGTTTCCTGTAACTCATGAGAAAAATGAATCAGTTCCCTGCACTCTATCCCCAGTTATCAGCCTTGCAGTGCTACTTTTAGGTGCTTAGTATCCACTGCATTCCAAGTATTTTCTACCTAAGAAGTTTAGAAGATAATTATTTTCAGGTTTTATTATGTTTTATGGCTTTATCTAAAGCATATGTGTAAAACCCACATTTTCATCAATCTAGTCTAGATTATTACTCAAGTATCTTGGGTCCCTTGAGCTTTGCACTCAAGACCCCCATGCCCTCATTTGTTTCATAATAAAGCAGCAGTCTGACAATAAACCACCAGCTTCTTTCACACACTATCACTCACACCTCACCTGCTGCCCAAATCATATCCCCACTTACCATTAAATCCGTCTTGCTCAGGTTTTTTCCAGAAGTCTTCATTTTACCTTTTCAACCTTGTTACAAAAAGTACTTGATGTATGTAAGAATATCTATAGTGTACAGAACCCAGAAACTGAAGAAGAAATGCTGTGTGGCTTTTAAATTAGACTAACAGTAATTTAAAGTATAAAATTAGGACTTGTGCATACCTAGTGATGTCTTCAGTCAACTGTGATGGATCAGGGGGATAAAACTTCACATTAAAGGTGAATATCCAAGGTAAACCTAAACATAGGAAATACCTGATTGTTAATCTCAAATAAGTCCAAGTAAGCAAAGAAAAAACTTTACTGAAAAATGTTAGAAAGTAGAATAAATCCTAATCACTGAAATCTCAAAGGAAGTTTTTTTTCTGTTTTTACTGTACATTATTAAGAAGCACAGATTATTTTCATTAGCAGGTAGAGGCCCACAGACATAATGAAAGATTAGCATGTTAAAAATTATTCTTAAATACTGTTTTACAGTAAGTTACACAAATATCAGAAGATATTTTAAATTTGAAAACAACCATAATATACTAACACTTTTAAGATATTGTGTGTTCAAAGGCACTTGCATTGAATTTATGTTTATTTCCAACTCCTCCAAGGCTAACGGTCTCCTCGTGTCTAAACTTATTTTGAGAGACTGTACAGTAACTGTGAACATGAGATATTAAAATGAGCTGTGTTGTATATAACAGAAAGATAATAAATTATTCATTGAGAATGTGTAGAAGACAACAATATTAGCCATTCCTACTTTAAAATATTTTTCTGGTAAACACCACATTAAACAACTACAATAGCAGTGATATTTAAATTCTTATGTGTTAGAATTGTTAGTAACACGTGCATTTTTATTAAGCAAAAGCATGCTTAAAACTAGATTAGTAATTTGAAAAAGCATAATATGTTGCCTTTAGTCATAGGTCTGTTTTTAAATAAATATTTCAGATTTGAAAGCTAAGTCACACATCAATAATTAAAATACATTTTCAGAATGTTAGAATTTTGGACAGTAAATTATTTTAGATATCTGTGTTACACAGATTTGAAAAAATTGTCTTTCTACAGCAACAAAAAAAGACTGAAATGCCACTTCCAACACAATGCTAGAAAAAAGTGCTGACAGTATTTAAGGTTACTTTCTCAAAAAAAAAAGTTCTGAAATTCCATATATACTAGAGGTAAAGAGATGTGTCAAAATTTCTACTGTCTTCCAACATTTAAAAAATTATTTTGGTTTTTCAGACACAGTTATTCGCTGAAGCACTTCAATTTTTGTTTAAGTGTGAACCTCATTCTATTCCTGGCTGCTAAGCCACTATTTCTTTTTGAGAGCTCAGGGTTTTAGTGCATCTTAACATTCCCAGCTATCAAGTTTTTGTACAATTTTGTGTACAAAATAAGGCAGGACCCTTAAATGAGGTCTCATTTATCATTGCATAGTCTACTGCAATGCAGTGCAAAACAGAATTAAGACAAAAAATACTTTCAAAAAAAAGAAGTATAACAGTGATGAATACATACAGCATAACAAACACAGTTAAAGATGGAATAGAATAACCTACTTCCATCATCTCCCGGGGAATCAGCAAAATTTAATGAAAAGACACTGATATTGGGTAAATCAAAGTGATGAGTATGAGCAATAGGGCCAAAATATCTACCCAAAAATCATTCAAGGAGAGCTGTCATGTTAACAGAGCTGTGGAGAAATGGATGAAGGTTGTGTCCTTCCACACCGGTACTAAACCAGACTTCAAGTTTTTCCTGGTCTAAAATTGCAGTTAAACTAGTCACATATGAATTCCTGTTTAACTGTTGCTCTTTCTGGTCAGCATTTTTACAGCTAAGTATCAGAAAGCACTGCAGCCAGGAGACTTAGGTGGGGTTTGAAGAAAAAAAAAAAATTGAAAAAACTATATTCTCTATTAAAAAGTGCATAAATCCTCTGAGTGTGTAGGCTTTGTGAAAAAATTCATGTCTCTACTCACACTGATTGCTAATTTATTGAAAAAATATTGAAGTTGATTTTGTACTAAATATTTTCTGGACAGCTGGTGACCATGTATTTTACCTGATTAATGAAAGCACATTTATCCCCTAAATATAGACTAGCAAGTTTCGTACAATGTGCACAGTCTATATTTCTACTTCTCACTAAAGCACACATTTTATAGCTGCACAAATGAGGCATAGAATCATACTTGTCCTCACATAATAATACACATTATTGCTGGCTCTTTATAGAGTTGGTAGCCAAAACAAAAAAAACAACCCCAAAAGCTGATTTAAAATTGTATTTAGCATTCTGTCCCTGATAAGGCTCTCTGTTTTGACTTTCAGTAGTAAGGGCAACAGAAATGTCAAAAATTTTTCCAGCCAGCTTGTTACATCAAAAATGCTTCTGTGGCAACTTTAGGCACATTCTTAGAGAAAAAGAATGCAATATAACCAACCAGCTAGCAGTATACAATTAACATGATTCATCCCATTTAAACTGGGAAAAATCAATGAGGGTTTTTTTTCCAGTAAAGGCTTTTTCTGGCTTTTACTCATGATCTCTTGTATGTCAGCTTTTGCAAGAAAACCCTTCCCTTGGCACAGGTACTTAGTTCTCTTCAACAAAAACAATCTACACTCTAGAGTAATCAGCTTAGATGAAAATTAGCTACAACTCTTACAGATATATAGCTAAATATATATAAAATAGGTGGAGATAAAATAAAGTGAACCTGCATAAAATGACCACCATGTTTTGATGCCTGAGCATACCCATACATTTGTTAGCATTAAAATCAGACAGCAAGAGTTGTGCACCTAAAATGTAAGCTCTTTCTTAATTAATTAAAACTTCTCTTAGTACCCCAGCCTATTCTGTCCTCAGAACATCTGAACTCTCTCCATTTCTTACAAGATATAGAACACAGAATACATGATGTGGAAGTATTTTTTGCAGTAAAAATACTAGCCATGCTGCAGGCTAGAAAAACATTTAATTGACATAATATTACCTTTGGTTTAAACAGATAAATTCTCAAATTGAATTTTACATAAGGGTGACCCAACACACCCTATGTGTAATCTGAGATTTGACTATTTCAAGGTCAGTTGCTATTGCGTGTACCACCACAATATTCTAGCTGTGATTCTCAGTTTTGCAAAAGCCTGAATCCACTTGAGATGTACCAGTTTTCAAAAAGATAGTGACAGAAATGCAATTACCTACCTGTCCCTGAAAGAAGTAATTAGAGGTTTTAACACATGCCAGTGGATAGCCAAGTACATGAGTTAAAAAAAGTCAAGAATTCATTTTCCTGAAGAGATCAGGCTGGCTGAAAGTAAACAAGATTTTTGTCACCTTTGTAGCCCTGAGAACAGAGACAGTAATTTGTGGGTCATGTTCATTAGCTGAAGTAACATCAGTAACTGCTGAGATCCAACACAATTGCCCAGCCAAAGGCCAACCTGTACAAGCAAGAGATCGCACAGAGGGCCTGGGGACTGTGACACAGCAAGAGACAGCCTGCAGAACATGACTTGGGGGAGACTACAGGATTCTTATTTCGTCTTGCCCAGTCACACGTGGTAATGCCCAGTGTGCAGAGTATTAGTGTTGCTCACATTTAAGAGAGAGACAGAGATTGTTGTAAATATTATGCTGCAAACTGATGTGTTGAACTACGTTTCCGAAAGTGTCACCTTTATATGTTCAAATCAATGTATTTGTCCAAATACACTTATCTAGCATGCTAGTGCATCAGTTTGTGCCATACAAGAGAAAAAGAAATCATAAAATACTCAGCGTTGGGAGGGACCCACAAAGATCAGCAAGTACAGCTCTTAAGTGAATGGCCCATAGAGGGGATTGAACCCACAACCTTGGCTTGTTTTCTGTTTTTTAGCACCAGGCTCTATCCAACTGAGCTCATCTCAGGTTCAAGAGTATTGTCATTTCCAACTTTCAAATGGACTAATAGGTTTTACAGGTATCTTAAATTTAATGAGTATTTTTGTACACAGGTATTCCATTCTTGATTAAAGACAAATATATTTAGAATTAAGCCTAATGAGAAAAAAGTCTCATTACTTGATACTTAGGTAGCTGGGGGATTAAATGTGCCTGCAGTAAGATTCCAATATCTGGAAACTTTAATAGACTAATGATGAGGAATACAACTAACGGGATGGTAATTACTTGCATATTGGTGTAAGCAATACATGACTTGCATATTGGTGTGTCATTTTAAAATCCTTAAAATCATGTTCTTACTTCACTGTTTGCTTTATTATGTCTATCAACTCTGAAATACTATAGATCACAGGAAAAAAAAAATCTCATCATGATTCCTCATTCAATAACTGGACTTGCTCTCCAGTGTAAAATGTAGGTCTTCATGCTGTATGGAAAATCAAACCCCCTTAACGTATTTTTTTGTAGTGCATATGATACAGGATTAAAAAGAACTTTTTCTAGTGCATCCAAAAAAATTTTAGATCAGTTCTTACACTTCAAATTTGTGACACTAACTTGTAGGCTAGATAGCATGCAAATTGCTACAGAAGACAAAAAGATATCAACATTTGTATCAACAAAGTTGATACAGAAAGTGTCAATATCCTCTATCTTTTGTCATTTATTGAAACCAAACCAAACAGCCTTTAGCCAACATATTTGGGCAACTAATAGATTTTCACTGAAGACCTGCAGAAGTTCCAATACCAGTAACTTTTCCTTAATTACAGGTATGGCTGCTACTTGCCTATTAGTATTTTCACCATTTTAATAGGTCTAGTTTGCTTACACAAGAGCATGTTGGATCAAAAAAACCAGCTTCCAAGGATGCTTCTGTAACTTTCATTTCTATAATGAGAATATAAACCACACCTTCCTATTAAGGGATTTCATCAATGGGCAAAGATGTGAAGAAAAAGGAATTAACACCACTATGACTTCTGGAAAAAATGAGTATTGCCTTAAAACAGTGGAGTTAACAGCAGTAAAGAAACCACCTGTTTGTCATTATAAATAACACACTGCTGTTTTTAATTACAAGTAGAGTCAGTTTCTTAGCTTAAATTCTCACTGTGTTTTAAGTGTAGGCTTGTAAATATTATCATCACCCTCTTCTCCCCACTTTCCTATCAAGTACTACCAAAACATTTCCATTAAAAACAAAACAACAACAACAAAAACAACCCTGGTTTGGCCACAAATGACTAAAGCAATGGCAGTAAGTTCAGTAAGGGCAGGGCCTGCTTAGCATGTTTTAGTGGCCACTTATTTTGTGATATGTAGACTCAGGCAGAGTATCACCTAGATTTACTCTTCATACACTCCCCATTTACTACAAAAGCTACCTGACTAGTGTTCTGCTTTATGCAAACAGAGTAAAATAAATTACTCATCATGTACTAAGCATAGGAAGTAGAAAGGCATTTCAAGCAGATTCAGTCTGAAAAGCACTGTAGTGAGACATTCCAAGATTATGCTCTCTATGCCATATCCATTCTGAAAATGATGGACATTATCAAAAAAGTCAATGGTGGACTGATCAGTACTAAAGAATATTCATTTTCTGTAAAACATATTAACTTTATTTTTGTAGGTTCATATTCTTCTGATGATTCTTTGAAGTAAGAAAGTCTTATGGTAACAATCATGACCATCTTTGCATGATCGAATTCCCCATCCAACAAACAACTATCAGCACAAAGTTGAAAAACATCTACAGTTTCAGGATGCAAAAATATCAACTATTAGTCATGCAACAAGGGACAATTTTGGGGCAATAATATATTTGATTAGTTTCTAATATAATGTAATGATTAATCATGACAATATATTGATATAATAATAACATAATATAGTATAATCATTAACTTCTACAGCATAATGCTGAGTGACTCCCTCCCCCTTGCTTGGACAGGGGATGGAAATAGAAGACTTGCTTCCTGATTTAAGGTGAATACATCACTAATAGACAGAAATTATTTTAAAGCTGTAAGCAATCAACATCCAGGCTACTAAACTTACGAAGAATATTTCTGTGAGGAAAAAAAAAGGAGCATAACATCTGAATACAGAAGTACTTACTTCGAATTTGTCTCTTAATTTCCTTCGAAGAATCTAGCCAGTTCTGAAAAAAAAAAAAAAAGAAGAAGCAAACCACAGCCAGCATTTAAAATCCTCAATACCAAAAATATTTTTATATAATCTGTGCAACATATTAAATAGCTTTTACATTTCAGTTACTACTGAGACGTGCAAAGAGACTGTTTTGTGACAAATCATCCAAAAATTTAACTTTTGGAAGTCAGACTAAGGAATCTGTAACATATATTCATCAGTAACTCAGAAAATCCTGTTTACTAGTTTTACCCATACATGTTAAAAAACAGGTTGAGAGACTAGGAACATAAACCTTTTAACTACTGTTACTGAGACTCTCCTTCATTGAGTTTGAACCTTTACTTCCCATGGCCAGACACACACACACACGCACGTGCACATTCAAGGAATAAACACACATAAAGTCAGCCTGACAGCAGCTCTTGCAACATTTCAAAGACAGACATGAAATGCAGGGAACAGTTAGCTACTGCCTTGTGAGGCCAAGGAAAATACCTGCTTTTTCACATGTACTTGCAGGTACTGAAGGTACTTGCAGCTCTAAAGTCTGAGGGAATACCTCAGTGCCAGCACAAATGTTGCCAAAGGCTTGTTTCTACCAATGTTTCTCACCTAACTTAGCAAAGCAGAACATTCTGGGCATAATGTCACCCACCTTTTTCAGTCTAGGGAAACAAACAAATTCCAGATGCAATATTGTTTCCCAATACCATATTCCTCAGTCTCTGTTAGGGGCTTTTGCACCCGAAGTCCCTCTTCTTTCAAGAAGACAAAAATGCTAGTCTAGTTTCACAGGTCTGTGTGAATTAGTAGAATGTGGAACTACGTTTCTGCAGTAGCACAAATCTTTAACACAGATCACTGCTGCTTACAGAGAATGTGTCTCCTATGAATATGGCCCAACACACCAAATTAAAAGCAAAACCCCCTTCTTATCATTTATTACAACTGTAATGTTTAAAAAAAGACAATTCCACATTTCTTGCTCTGTCTGTGATCTCTACTTTCCATAGCTGTGATAGTTTTTCCAGAGAAGGCAAAGTCCTTAACATTTTTACAAAGGAAGGGTTAGAAAGCACTTCTCCAAAATCCTGGATACCATTTAAAATTGCTTCAGTCAGAAAAATTGCTTTCTGTTAGAAGAACCTTAACATGGAAGGGTCTTGCAGACAACCTAAGTCTTCAAATAATTTTAACTGAGACTCACTTCAGCTAGTTATCGTCTTAGGTTTTCAGTTCTGGCAACAATTCCATTCTGAAATTATCCACAGCCATATTCTTGCAACTACAATAACTAGAAGTACCCTAAACCCTTACATTTTAGACCTAGCATCAAGTAAATAAATAGAGAATATAGCATGGAATAACTCTAACAGAAAAATAGGATTTCTTGAGTACATAATACTTTCAGTGCTTCATCTTTTATCACTACAAAGCCGGAGAAAAGAACATACAATACAGACTATGCTGCAAGATGATAAGAATAATCCCTTCTTTACACAGTTATACAGTTCATTTTTTGATTTTTCCAAGCCTGAAATAAGCTTATTGGAAGCAGACTTAGCCACCAACTTTCATTACTGCTCTGTCAAATAAAATCAGATGCTTATATTCCATTTATAGGCATAATTACAGGGGTGGTGGTTTTTTTGCATCTGTGCCTTTTGTCATGGATAAAAAACAAACACCACAAAAGAATCTACCCTAAATTAGAGCTCTTAATGCAGAATAGACAGGTCTGTCTTTCAAAACAAAAGACAAAGTGTATACACAACACTACTTTGCTCCAGTAGGCAGAAATCTATTTGTTTAATTTGTGAATGGTAAGGTTATAGATGACACAAAGTAATGTATTGTCAAAGAACAAAATGTTCTCTACCAGCACAAAAGTATTTTGTACAAATCCAGAAAAGCAGCATTTCCAGCTGGCGCCCAAAACATAAGAGCAGAAGATTTCTAACACTTCTGCAAACCAACTACAATGTGAATGGAGCATTCATGAACTTCTGAGGGTGCAATGCAATGAAATCTCTAACTAAACTTCAGGCTAATAAATTTAACATTTGCAAAAAATGAAAGAAATCATTAATTACTAATTTGGCCTAAATAGTTTTAAAATGTGTATTAAAGCTAACAAAAATCAGTCTGATTGGAAGACAGAACCTCTCTCCCAGCTGCACAGAACACCCATGGAGAAGAGTTAATGGGACTCCTCCTCCAATGGTACCCCGATGGTGCATTGGGGAGCAGCTCTAATTCAAAAGAGTGCCTGGCATTCAGTTGCCACATGCCACAGCTGCCGTTGGGTTCAACAGCTGGCTCATAAATGGGTGGCTGTGATGAGTGCACAAGAATGGGGAAAACACATCATTCAGCATTTAGTACTGACTGGAGGTCAGGGATTTGTGGCATTTTCATCTAAAAAGGCAACAGTCGTGACAGAAAAAAAAAAAAAGCATCAGAAAGAACTGGTAACAAAATTAAAAAGTAAGTCCAACTTAATACAGAGAAGAACAAAAAAGAGGACCCTAAACCCAGCAAAAGTTCTGAGATAGTAGGAGGTGTGAAACATAAATTTGCTAGGAAAGAGGTTTTTTTAGGTTTTTCTAAATAACACTAGGAATGTATTTGTATGAAGAAGACAAAATCCAGCAACTCTGGTTGTTTAGTCTTCATAACAAAAACCAGATTTCTCCAGAAGTTTTTAAATAAAAGCCTGCTGCTGTCCATAACTCAGGTGAGAAGTGATCTATTCTACTTTTGAATAAGGACCCTATTATCAGATTTTTCTCAACTTATGTAAATATCTCTTAATTTATGTAAATACTTACAAGTGTTGCTACAGTACCACCTTTACAGTCAATGGATAAGTCAATTTGTAATTATTCACCTGGGAGTTTTTTTAATGAAGAAAAAGATGATCACACATACATCTTTAGTTCATGGAGGAAGCAACAAGCAGCCCAGCCCATAACTGTAGATGTTAAAATGTTAGAAAGATAAACTGGGTTTTGGTAATTAATGGAGCACTTGCCACTGACTGATTTAAGATATTCCTCAGCTGAGCAATCTAGATGTGCTCAACCATCCAACAAAAAAGCAAGTGCAAAAGAAGACGAAAGTTACCAAATGGTATTTAAGGAATCCTTTCAAATGCAGTCATCTCAAACGCATTAATTTGTAAAATTAGCATCCAATACCAGTGACGGACCAACTTCAGCCTCTTTACAAATGCCAAAAACTTTCTTTAAACTTAAAATTAATAATAAAGGAACTCAAAGGCCTAGTCGTTACAGACTTGTGGGCTAGATTCCCTTCATGTTTGTTGAACAAAGCATTCTTACACATCTATGAGAAAAGGCAGCAAAATTTATTCAAGTGTTTGAAATGGTAAACATTTAATAGAACATACCTCACTGAACTATTGAAGTGAGTGGCAATGATGAAAAACAAACAAAACCCTCACACAGGCTTACCTTCTGCTCTGAATTCTCATAAAACAACAGCCCAAAATAGTCCTTTTCCAGTAAATTGAGGTGCTCACATACTTTATCAAACAGCACTTGTCCTCTTGCTCTTTTCTGAGGGGTGGGAGGGTAGGAGAAGAAGGAAAAAAANTGAGTGGCAATGATGAAAAACAAACAAAACCCTCACACAGGCTTACCTTCTGCTCTGAATTCTCATAAAACAACAGCCCAAAATAGTCCTTTTCCAGTAAATTGAGGTGCTCACATACTTTATCAAACAGCACTTGTCCTCTTGCTCTTTTCTGAGGGGTGGGAGGGTAGGAGAAGAAGGAAAAAAATACGGAAAAATAAGAAAAAAGAGAAAATTAAGATAAGTAAATCAGTAAGGTCCTTAATTAGAGGTATTGTTATTCGATTATATTATTCAGGAAAATTTAAAATATACATAAAGCAGATTATAAACTATAAGCTTTCTTACAAAGACTGTTCACCATATTTCAAAGCTATACATATCCTTGACAAAAATAGAGAAATTGCAGGGTTTTTTTCAATACATCAAAAAAAACTGAAACAGTGACAACATTAGTACACAAGGAAAATTCAGTACCTGAAAAATGTAAGTATTTTGCACTATTAAGTGTCACTAAATAGTCTTGGCTTTTTTAGATCTTTGTTTTTAAAATAACAGAAGCCTTCTTTACTTGTGCCAACTTTTTCTATATTATCTTCTAGAAATTAATATAGTTTCTGCCATGTTAACTTTAGCATTTTTATCATTTTGGTATACATCTCAGTGACTTGTGAATCACATTATATGAATGCACTGAAAAATAAAGCGTGTTATCTTCAAAAGACAAAAAGAACAAGCAGACCAGTAAGAGCTGATGCTCAGACCAGTAGAAGCAGCATGCAAGCAGAAGCTGAATATAAGCAACATATCTACTTGTCCATATTGCAGTGATTTGTTTAGAGGGGCAGAAAATAAGATGGCTGCTTTCTATCCGTGTTTTTCTGAAATCTCAGTACCCAACAAATTCATTAGATGAATGATAAGAAATCTTCAAGAAGTTTATTTTTCCTAAAAATATTATTTGTCTAAGTCAGTAACAAAGGAAAAAAACCTGAAGGTTTCATTTGAGGTTAGTTTCAGTATCATAGTCTGCTGCTTTACAAATATAGTAATTGAAGACTGATCATCATTTTAACGTACTCTTAAAAAGCGTTTTTAAAATGGCCATTTTCAAGCTCACTTGGTGAGCTCAGTATTACTAGAGCTCAAGCAAATGGCAGTCAGTTCTGAAGTTTTATCTATTCTTCTTGTGACCTTTCCAGCAGCCTTCCAGTATCTAAAGGGGGCTTAAGAGAGAAGGGAAGTAAAGGGCATGTAGTGACAGGAAAAGGGGTAATGGCTTTAGAGAAAGTAGGTGCAGACTAGATATTAGGAAGAAGTCCTTTACTGTGAGGATAGTGAGGCACTAGAACAGGTTGCTCGGTGAAGTTGTGGATGTCCCATCCCTGGAAATGTTCACGGCCAGGTTGGATGGGTCTCTGAGCAACCTGGTTTGGTGGAAGGTGCCTCGGCCTAAGCAAGGGGTTTAAAAACTGGAAGTTCTTTAAGATACCTCCCAACCCAAACTATTCTATCATTCTGTGATACTTGTACCTGAAACTCGGAATGTAAACATTCCATATGTCTGTAGTGCCAGTAATGAAAGACAGGTCCAGACTCTACTTCTGTGTGCCAGGTTTTAAGGAAAAGCTTTGTCTCCTGCTGACAGGAGACAAAGATTTAGAGCAGACAGCTCACACCACATGCTCAGGGGTGGGAAGATGAGAAGTTCTTTCCACAGTTCAAATCTCACCACGACTGGCATGCAGTCTCCTGTTTGAACTAACTCCTTCATGACAGCTCTGCTATTTGTGGCATTTATCATAAAGGCCACAACATGGCCTTTTCAGAGGCCTGCCAGCTTATAGGAATTTGAGCATTTGCTTATCCTACAGATTTCAGTAGATGTCACGCACCACTGCCATTCCACAGAAACGCCATCGGCAGCCCCTGTGTAGGCCCGGGTGACACTGTGGCCATTGTCCCTGCAGACAGTGGCGGAGCACTCCACGTGCCCCATTCCAGCACTCNCAGCACTTGTCCTCTTGCTCTTTTCTGGAGGGTGGGAGGGTAGGAGAAGAAGGAAAAAAATACGGAAAAATAAGAAAAAAGAGAAAATTAAGATAAGTAAATCAGTAAGGTCCTTAATTAGAGGTATTGTTATTCGATTATATTATTCAGGAAAATTTAAAATATACATAAAGCAGATTATAAACTATAAGCTTTCTTACAAAGACTGTTCACCATATTTCAAAGCTATACATATCCTTGACAAAAATAGAGAAATTGCAGGGTTTTTTTCAATACATCAAAAAAAACTGAAACAATGACAACATTAGTACACAAGGAAAATTCAGTACCTGAAAAATGTAAGTATTTTGCACTATTAAGTGTCACTAAATAGTCTTGGCTTTTTTAGATCTTTGTTTTTAAAATAACAGAAGCCTTCTTTACTTGTGCCAACTTTTTCTATATTATCTTCTAGAAATTAATATAGTTTCTGCCATGTTAACTTTAGCATTTTTATCATTTTGGTATACATCTCAGTGACTTGTGAATCACATTATATGAATGCACTGAAAAATAAAGCGTGTTATCTTCAAAAGACAAAAAGAACAAGCAGACCAGTAAGAGCTGATGCTCAGACCAGTAGAAGCAGCATGCAAGCAGAAGCTGAATATAAGCAACATATCTACTTGTCTATATTGCAGTGATTTGTTTAGAGGGGCAGAAAATAAGATGGCTGCTTTCTATCCGTGTTTTTCTGAAATCTCAGTACCCAACAAATTCATTAGATGAATGATAAGAAATCTTCAAGAAGTTTATTTTTCCTAAAAATATTATTTGTCGAAGTCAGTAACAAAGGAAAAAAACCTGAAGGTTTCATTTGAGGTTAGTTTCAGTATCATAGTCTGCTGCTTTACAAATATAGTAATTGAAGACTGATCATCATTTTAACGTACTCTTAAAAAGCGTTTTTAAAATGGCCATTTTCAAGCTCACTTGGTGAGCTCAGTATTACTAGAGCTCAAGCAAATGGCAGTCAGTTCTGAAGTTTTATCTATTCTTCTTGTGACCTTTCCAGCAGCCTTCCAGTATCTAAAGGGGGCTTAAGAGAGAAGGGAAGTAAAGGGCATGTAGTGACAGGAAAAGGGGTAATGGCTTTAGAGAAAGTAGGTGCAGACTAGATATTAGGAAGAAGTCCTTTACTGTGAGGATAGTGAGGCACTAGAACAGGTTGCTCGGTGAAGTTGTGGATGTCCCATCCCTGGAAATGTTCACGGCCAGGTTGGATGGGTCTCTGAGCAACCTGGTTTGGTGGAAGGTGCCTCGGCCTAAGCAAGGGGTTTAAAAACTGGAAGTTCTTTAAGATACCTCCCAACCCAAACTATTCTATCATTCTGTGATACTTGTACCTGAAACTCGGAATGTAAACATTCCATATGTCTGTAGTGCCAGTAATGAAAGACAGGTCCAGACTCTACTTCTGTGTGCCAGGTTTTAAGGAAAAGCTTTGTCTCCTGCTGACAGGAGACAAAGATTTAGAGCAGACAGCTCACACCACATGCTCAGGGGTGGGAAGATGAGAAGTTCTTTCCACAGTTCAAATCTCACCACGACTGGCATGCAGTCTCCTGTTTGAACTAACTCCTTCATGACAGCTCTGCTATTTGTGGCATTTATCATAAAGGCCACAACATGGCCTTTTCAGAGGCCTGCCAGCTTATAGGAATTTGAGCATTTGCTTATCCTACAGATTTCAGTAGATGTCACGCACCACTGCCATTCCACAGAAACGCCATCGGCAGCCCCTGTGTAGGCCCGGGTGACACTGTGGCCATTGTCCCTGCAGACAGTGGCGGAGCACTCCACGTGCCCCATTCCAGCACTCCCGCAGCTCGGCTCCGCGGCACAGGGCGGTAAAGGCCAAGAGCGGAGGGAGAGGGGAGAAAAGAAGGTATGCACTGAGTGAAGAGTGAAGGCATTGTTGATTTATTCCCCAAGAATCCAGAGCTTTATTCAAAATTGCATTGTCCAGCAGACATTCTACTCAGGAAGATCACAAAATTATAAAACAACCACATTTAGTAGCTCAAGTAGCAAGACAGTGGAAAGTAGAAGTCAAAGTGACTTCTGAAAAGGGAAGCAGGGAATTTTAAGTCTGTTTGGTACTGTCAAAAAATCTTCAAGAAAGAAGACTACTTCCTCTAGGCATCTGAAGTAACCAGTTAATTTTCTTGACAGCTTTACCTTCAGCTTAGTAAGAAAAATCACCAGTATAGAAAAGCGGTAAATTGAAAGCAGAAAAAATATAAGCAAGAGAGACTTCAAAGAATGCATGTAATAGATAACACTTTTTTTCCACAGTCAATGTGCAGATCAGTGAATGTATCTTGCAAATGCAAGTTTCAGTTATACAAATCTCAGTAAAGAAAATCTATAGATTAGTGCAAAATAATATATACTATCATATCAAGCCCACATCTGGAATCAGATGCTTTTTTATAAAGTTTATATAATAAAACCCACAGTGAATATCAAGTCTGTGACATATAGAAACAGAAAGCAGACAAAACTACAGGAAAAATATTGCAAGTATAACTGTAAAATATTGCACAGTTTCTTATTAGGAAGTCATAATCAACAAAGAACTTGGATACACTAGCAGTGCCCACTGTATCTTTAAACATCTTTTTGTCAGTCCATGGTTCTTCCACATAAGGAAAAATACCACCATGTCACAAAGCCCAAGTTTGTGAGTCTACATTCTAGACAGCAGCAAAATGAAAAGACATTATACCATCAACAACTATGGATTCAAAAGCATAAGAAGCCTCTCAGTACCAGTGATGGTTTTCATTAAAAGATCCTACTTGTAAAATTGAAAGACTCTGAGTTTTTTATATATATATATATATAGTGATACAGTTTTAAAAATCTAAAAGAGTATTTAATTTGCAAAACTAAACTTTTCAAGCGCAATTTCTTTGTGAACTATTCGCGGACAGGCGTTACTACACAGTTTAAATTATATGATAACATATCTTTTCTGGAAAAACTCATGTTCCTAGTAGAATGTCTCTAAATATGAACTGAAGACAACTGTTGTGATCCACTCAGTTCAGAAGCTAGAACTATTTTAATAGAGCAGGGTATTCTTAAGAAGACAGCATCATGGTTTACACAGTTTGTTACTTTTTAAAATGGATTCCATTTCATTTTCTACCAGGTGTTTGAGATGTCAAGTGATAGTCACAACCAATGTGTAACTTATAAAGACTACTCTTATTATATGCATGCAAACATATACATTTATGCATCCGTATATACACACATATGTGTTTATAGCACAACAAATATTCCATGTTCCAAATTATAAAGCAGAAATAGTAGTAAAAGTATAAGTCCATCCTTGCTTCCATAAGAAGGGGAGCAAATTCAACCTAGCTATACCAAGAGGTGAGAAGTGAGGAGATGCTCACAGAGCCAGCAGTTTAGAACACAAGAGTACTCAGATCAGCAGTATTCTGTATTGCTGCCAAGTTATGCTTTCTTGTGAGACCATAAAAAGAACACATGTAACCAAGGTGATTCTAGTACCAATTTCAAGCCTGTATTTAGACACTGCAGATGCCACCTCATAAGGCAACGACCTCATAAAACCAGAAGTAGCATTTTCCTGCCCTTTACATCCTTCTCAAAAAAAAGCAAACCAGAGCAAAGCGATTGCAGCTGACATACACAATGGAAATTTCTATGCAACTGGGAATTAGGATATCATGGATCTGTTTGGCTATATAAGAGTTGCCAACTACTGATGCAATATAAACATTCACAGCTACCAGTTCTGTTCAGTACATTTATCTATGATAGGGATGCAGGAATTGAATGCACCATTAGCAAGTTTGCTGATGAAACTCAAGTGGGAGGGGCTACTGACTCCCTTAAGGGACGAGAAACCCTACAAAGCAATGTGGATAGATCAGAGCACTGAGCAATGAGTGGCATGAAACTTAGCAAATGCCAGATTCTGTACCTGAGACAGAGTAATGCTAGGCACAAGTATAAACTGGGAGAGGAGTGGCTGGAGACCAGCCCTGCACAAATGGATCTGGGAGTGCCGGTCAGCAGCAGCTCAGTGTGAGCCAGCAGGGAGAGCCCGGACAGCCTGGAGGGCAAACCCCATCCTGGGGTGCAGCAGCGTTCTGTGTTCAACCATCCAGACAAAGGAGGTGATTATCCCACTACACTCAGCTTTAGTATGGCCACACCTCGAGTACTGTGAGCAGTTCTGGGGCCCACAAATTAAGAAGGATGTGAAGGTCTCTGAGTATGTCCAGAAGGCAACAACAAAGCTGGGGAAAGAGCTGGAAGGAATGTCCTATGAGGACTGGCTTAGGACTTTGGACTTGTATAGGTTAGAGAAAAGGAGGCTGAGGTTTGGCCTGATTGCTCCCTACAGCTTCCTGAGGAAGGTGAAGAAGCAGGTGGTGAGCTCTTCTTCCTGGGATCAGTGATAGGACATGTGGAAACAGTTCAAAGCTGCATCATGGAAGGTTTAGATATGATATTAGGAAGCATTTCTTTAATGCAAGGGTGATCAACAAGTGTAATAGCTTCATAGGAGGTGGCTGATGCCCCAAGCACGTCAGTGTTTAAAAGTCATTTGGACATGACCTTTAGGTCAGCCCTTGTGACATGGGTGCTTCCTTACCCTTAAAGTGTTGGTCATCGGGCAGCTGAATGACCACTGGAGGTCCTTTCCACCTGAAACAGTCTATCCTACTCTTATTTCTGTCTTGTTCTTTCTCTAGCAGTACATGCAGAAGAAAATCTCAACATTTCTTGCAGCCCTGCACTAGCAGAAAGGATTGAATGGATAATCATGTCCCAGCCTAGGCACTGAATGTCTCTGTGGTGGAAGGAGGCATGTACCGTCTGATGGGGGTGAGAGCTGTGCATTATCTTGAACTCATTTAACCATTTGAAGAAATCTGGGGGGGAAAAAAAGCCAACAAAAACAAGTACAGTTTTTAAAAGTTTTCTGTGTTCATTCAGTTAATCTGGGTTTCCACAGAATGGCAGAACTCCACATATCTCTTCAAAGATCAAACCCTTAGCTGAATGCAGGACATGCTGCTAAGCTGAGTGACTTTTTGAAGTGTGTAATACCTATTATTTCCCCAGAGATATTTTTTTCTTCTTGTACTCATTTTTAGAAATGCTTGAGTCATTTCCCTTGGAGAAATGTAATAAAACATTTTATAACATTTGAGAACAACAGCACACCATCAGAGCGAGGGTCCATCTCCAAAGTGGCTAACCACAAATGTCTACAGGCAAGCACAGGAGAAGCACCCAGGAGCTGACTAACTGTGATACTGGTATTTTCCTGAAATGCCAGGGTTTTTTCAGCTCCAAAAACACTTTCAAAGACACATTTACAGGAGGAAAAAGGATTTGATTTAATTTTATTTTTCTGAATCAGTTTAAGAGCCAATGCTCATAGGCATTAACACAATGCAATTCTGTAGTCAGGCCCAGGCTAATGCATTCTTCAGTTTTATTTTAAAAAAATCAAAACATTCCTTGCAGTCTGGCAAAGGCAAGGCCACAGAAAGGAGAAGCTGGAATATGAACCAGGCAGTCTGACACTTGAAGAATAAAGATTGGTACTGGTCACACACAAAAGAGGAGGAGATATGCAACAGCCTGGGTTGTTTCCAGAAGTATGATACATATCAATGACAAGCATATTTTTTGGCTGCAAAAAATTGCTTTGCTGTGCTTCTTGGCCAGTGATGCATGAAAAGTGCTCTCATGCCTGGCCTGCACTTGTATTGCATGCGGGGAGAGCTGAAAAGTGCCAGCTCCTCATGCTGCAGCAAACCAGACTGCCTTGTACAAACAAGAGCCCTAGGGAAAACCAAACCGAGGGAATACAGGAGCCCACAACTGCTGCAAACTTGGAGTGGCAAAGAAAGACAGAGAGCAAGGGCATGAGTGGTGCCTTGGAGGCACAGAAGCAGCAGGAGAGAACATAGGCAGAACAGCCCAAAGGAGCCCTTGGCAAGGGGCCGTGCTCAATGCTGTAGAGGAAGGCAAAAAATCCCCAGGGACTGAGATGACTTCACACATAAACATTACTTTCAGTGGTGTCTGTTGAATCTAGACAAATATTTTAAGAATGTGCCAAATTTAACATCATCCCTATTTTCCTTTTTCTAAATAAAAGATGTCATACTTTAAACAGACCACTTAGTGCTTGAATAAACCTAGACTAGACATCTGAGCAGTCAGAAAAACGATTTGCAAATCAAAACTCAGCTACAATTAAACATCTGTTCCATATCAGCTTCATTCAGAGTTTTCTTAATGCAGGGTTAAAGACTGATCTTAATTGTACATTGAGCAAACATATTTTTACTTTGTATTAGCAAACTGTAAGTAACCATAGAGTCTGTGTCAAGTCCGATATATTTCACTTGTTCATACGTGCATAAAATACGGTCAGTGCTGGCATCCTTTAAATGCCTTTTGTCATAAATATTTAATTAGAGCACTGACTGAATGCAGTAAACAAACCCAATAGGATCTTCATTTGCTTCTAACTAGTAGTCATTATGCACTTAGCACTTCTTTTTGTTTGTTTGAATTGTGTTATTCTCTACTAAAACACAGTTTATATTTAAAACAGAAAATCTAAACTAGTCTTTACTGCAGATCCCCAATTCAATGACAGAATTTCTTCACGACTATATACAAAACCACAGAATGAGAGGAAAAAAGCAAGTTTATTTCCCCCAGGAAAGCAAGAGATACATGTACTTCATGGTAATATATTAGTAATTTATACCTCCCACAGAGATCAATTACCAGGAAAGGAGTACATCAAAATTACATCATTTGCACTGTGTTAAAAAAATTAAAATTGCTCCTAAAAATTAAGTCTTAAATATTCCAGTAGTCAGCACATTCAAGCTATTAAAACTCATCTGCCAATACATCTCAAATATTACACTATTGAATCATGAACCAAGGTTATTTTATCCTTTAATATGGTTCTGTCATTTCAAGCAAGCACAAACATTCAGTCACAGCTTTTGGCAAATAGCACTCATTAGCTTTCATCCTCAGTACCTTGAAAACTGTCTGTGATAAACTTACAGGCAGTAACTCTCTTTAAAGTAATGAAAGTTAACTAAAAGTTTTATAACAGTTCACAGCCTGTGAAAGTTGTTTTAAATCATGCTCCTCCAGAATTATTCAACAATAGCTTCTTCCTCTTTCCAGCTCTCCAGGCATTCACATATTACTCTGAAGATTCTGAGGATAAGTAGGTGTTATCTTCAAGAGTGACAATAGTTTTAAGCTTAAAATAATTAAAATAATTGCTCATGCTCTATGAATGCAAATATTGTGTACGTGTAACTCAATTTGTTTAGTATAGTACTTGCATGCAATATTATTTTGTGATTTATTTCAGGAGATTCCTTTAAAGCAACAGAGCACAGAAAACCAATCTATTTTATTAATATGGAACCTCTGGACTTAAGGAACAAAAATACTAGAAGTTAAAGGAATTTAATATAACATTGTAATGGAGGTTGTTTTGCTGCCTTATAAAACTTTACAGGTTCCAAAATAACAATATAAAGCAAGTTTGAAGAGTGGCTGGTATAAATGTTCCTAACACTACTCCCACTCAAATATTAATTCTGCAGAGCAAGTAGCCAAGGTGCAGAGTAATTATTTACAGACCACATTTTATCAACCATGCAAGATTACAATAAGCATCTCTGCATTGGTGAATTGAGTGCAGTTCATTTCTGGGAAAGATCAAAAACCACAAAACACTACAGTGGGAATTTCAAACTACAAAGAACTGAGGAACAGGTTTCACCTAGTACAAGATTTAGCTCTCATGCCATGAACTTCTCTAGGCAACAGTGGAGTACCTTAGGTGGTGTACCTACACTGGCATTCAGACAAGGATATTTGGAGAAGCTATACTCCATATATAATACAAACCAGGTCCTTAATATTTGCATCTTCAAAAGCAATGAAAGTACAAAGATAGATGAGAAGTAAAAAGAAAATAATCACAAAAGAAACTGAAATATCTGTTCAAACAGTTCCACAGATAAAGAATTATTGACTTTAATTTCAAACTCGCAAGTTCACACCAGTCAGAAGATGTACTAAGGCAAAATAAAGAGTTCTCAGGGAAAAGAAGAGACAACTCTCAGAGATGATAAATTAATTTACAAAAGAACATCAAAAAAGACAAATATTCGAGATTTGCTTTATGCTGAAATCTACAGATCAACCATGTCAGACATGCCTGGGGCAATGGGAAAGACATGCAAAAACAAGCCAGAAGAAATACTCAACTGTCAAACAACACTAGGTGGCTGCAAAAAACAAAGTAATTATCAATACACAAAACCCAAGTGGCAAAGAAACAAGAAAGGTTCAAATGCAGCTGTACTCCTACAGCAGTATTTGATGACAAATTCTGAACTATAGAAGAACAGCATCAAATTACAGTCATTTGCAAAGATGTTTTAATATCCCATTACAAACATGCTAATTCACAAGGAGTGAACTTTTCTTTTTTCCCCACAATTTCATATGTAAGCATACTATCTCAACATCTTGAAGCTATATTTTTCCCAAGTGAGCATCTCCCACCCATTTCTATTCTGTACCACTCTCCATAGGAATTCACTTTCAGAACATTTTGTCATGGAAACCAGTTTTTGTTCACTTGATGTATTTCTCAATGCAACCTGCATGTCACATATACTTATTTCTTCCAAAAGGTGCTTTAACTTAATACAGATTCCAAGAAAATGCCTCATTAGGCAGAAGTTACATCAATTTCCTATTAACTAGACTTTAAATTGTAATAAATCCCTTTTTTATTAACATAATATATGCTAAGTTTGCACATGTACCTAATCCATCCAAAATAAACTGATCCAGCTCCAGTTAGAACAAAATGCACATACATGCAAATTTTTAGTGCTATAATTAAGTTTATAACTAGATTGCAATTTTTGCTGGTTTATAATTTTTTTCTTAAATAGTACATATATATTCAATTTCTTATATATATCTGCTCCAAAACCTCTCATCTCAAGATTCCAGAATACCAAAAAAAAAAGGTGACACAATATACGATTTCCTTATGCAAAACCTACTTCCACACCTGTCCTTTTCAGCTGACAATAACATAGCATTAACCTCTTGCTCACAGGGGATTTTGCCTTACCAAGACAAGAAGATCCTTGAGAATATAAAGATTATTATTACAAAAACCAGTCTGTGGTAGCCAGGACAGAAAACAAGTATGTCAACAGTTACAAATTTGCTTCAGCCACATTACAATTATAGGACTTCACCAATTCACTTTAATTAATCCCTCTGCCTACCTCAGCTTCATACTACGGAACTTAAATGTTTCAGAATATAGCTGAACTCAATTTACAGCAACTTAGGATATCCACTTGTCACTTGGTAAATATTAAATTTCTAAAAATGGAGATTCTGGTCCAGAACAACCTCTATAGAGCTTTTGCTGCCTAGTGTAACTCTCAGAGATGATACATTTTTAAAAAAACTAATTCCACATGAACTGTAATTAAACACCAACCTTTAGCAAAAACTGTAGCCTCCTTTCTAATACAACTGGTTTTGTTCAATATTCTGTAAAAGCTCACTAACACTTTACTGAATTGAAATATCCACTTTTTTAAGCTTGAAAAAAAAAAATCTATTTCAGTCATCTTTGAGAAATTATTCTCATCTAATATGTACCAAATGTTACTTTGCAAAATAAGAAACAAAATCAGCTTCAGTGTTGGGGGGGAATGGAAAGTGGGGGAGGGGGGTGCTTGTGTATGTGTAAAAACTGGGTTTTGTACAAGACATTATATGAAACAATGTTTCCTTCTTTCCCTATTCAAAATTCAAAATCATGTTATAAAACATTAAGTATGTTGAAATGTTTTAAATCACTGGAGCTGAAGAAACACAGCCACAAATATGTTTAAAACTAAATTAAGCTCACAAAGCAAAAGAGAATATAACAGGACAGAAATCTAACTATCACGTGGACAGGAGTTTAGAGAGCAGTTTCTGGTCTACTGAAATGGCATTTCTTCCTAAGCACACAGACTATTGTCAGTGGATATTCTGTTCTCTCAGGAAAAATTACGAACAGGATAGACAGAAAAAAATGGTGGAAATAAAGTAAAAAAACCTGTCAGAACTCCTCATCTAGCGCCTCAATCTGTACTAAGACTGCTTTTTAAAATAAGGGAAAATAGAAGGAAATTAAGAGAGAGGTGTCAGACTAAACAACTGGCATATATCATGGAATTCAATGAGCAGTAACAAAAGAGCTGCTATTTTAGAAGCTGTTAATAGGAAATGCTAGGGATATTATACCCTCATCTCCCCTTCCAGACAGTATGAAGTCTTAAAGTGTAGGCTTGTAATTGCACAAGTGCAGAACAAGCCTAAGAGTTCTCAATTACATAAGGATTTATCTTACTTAAAAAAAAAAAAAAAAACAAAAAAAAACCACCAAAAAACTAGAGAAAAACAGGTACTTGGAAAACCATGATGAACAGGCAAGATTTCATGGAACTGCCTTTTCCTACAAGCAAAAATAAGTGAGATCCATACACAAAACTATGAATTTTAAGAACCTAAGATGGCATTAAAAAAACGTTTCTTGAAAATAGGAATGACATTTGCTTTTTCCCCCCCACAAAAAAATCCTAGGAAGTTCCCCTAACTGCTGGGACATTTCCAATATGGTCAAGTTTGGCCTTGAAGCAACACCAGCCATCTCACTCAGTACTGGTGGGTGTATTCTATAAGGTCCCATGGGACTCGTCTCTCTACCTCAAACGTTCCCACACGTAACCATAACCCTCCCTTTTTCCATTCGTTTCCAAATCACATCTTCAAGCTTTTGCCATTAACCATTTACTGGAAGAGTAAAGTTTTTCTGACTGAAACAGCTTCTATTCTAAGAATAATGCATCAACACTTTTTTTTTAAGAAACAAAGCATTACTGTTAATTCAAGATTTTCTATTTAGATTCTAGTAAATCTAAAGTATATAACAGCTGAACTCAAGTAGTAAGTCCTCATATTATGATTCATCACTGTTACTAATTAATTGTATAATATTATATCTACTAATTGGCCACAAAACTCTCAGTATTTAGTTATGCTGAGAATCCTGATCAGCCTTGATCTGTGTGCTGACACTGAAGCTACTGCATCATGGCTTTCTTTCCTTTTATGCCTGTTCCCAGCTATTGCCTTATATAAAGACACATACAGTAGGAACAAACAATTGGCAAAATTTAACAGAAACTAAATTAATGAGGTTTTGTTTTTGTATTTTGTTTTCTTTCACACTCTTTTTAATTTATGTGAATACAAATTGATGCAGTTCTACAAGAAAAAAGGAATAGGATTGCAAATCAAATAGAAAAATCCCCAGTAGTATTAGCTCAGATTTTATTAGTGATTATCATGAAGGTTTAGAACGGCTATTAGAAAGACAGAATTCTGCCAGAAGCCATCAAATAACAGTAATGAAAACAAGGTATTTTTCAGTTTTACTTTGTCATTAGCAAGTATATCTATTTTAAAGATAAAGAAGCTCGTCTACAGTCCATAATAAACTGGAAGAGGCATCAGGAATGTGAAAATCATGACAATTGCCCCAAACTAAAACATGATTTACTAGAAAGTCAACCAAGGTAAACTGGGCTTTGACTGCAAAAATTTTTTTTCTTTGCTTTTTAATTCTTGTATCATTTCAGTAACTTTGTAAAAGCAGAAATAAACCAACATTTACCCAAACACTAAATATTG
Organism: Promerops cafer; assembly: GCA_013398275.1. Classification (NCBI taxonomy): domain Eukaryota; kingdom Metazoa; phylum Chordata; class Aves; order Passeriformes; family Nectariniidae; genus Promerops; species Promerops cafer. The sequence continues at coordinate 264,624 of VZSE01011300.1, forward strand.
AAGGAAAACTAAAAAAGAGTATCAGAAATCTACTAGGATCTTTTGCAGAAAGCACAAACTGAAATTTCAGTTATCAGTTGATACAGCTTTCTGAGACTTTAAGTATTTTGATATGGTAGTAGAGCATAAAAAACTCTACATGTATTTAAGAACATGAATTCATCCATAAAATTGCAGTCAGCACTGCTCATGTCCTAGAAATAATTCAAATGAACATATAAAACAAATTGTTTCTTCACTACTTTTTTCCCTTCTTAAATTAATTTTACTATTGTTCTCACAGGAACTCTTACTGCAAATAATGAGAAAACTTATTTCTTGCCAAATGACTTAACTGAATCATGACAGACTTAAAATACTGCAGTTATAAATACAAAATGGTATATTCTTAGATCTGTGGTAAGCCACCACTTCATTTAAGTCTCATTTCAGGATGGGGAAAAAGCCCAGGAAGATAAAACTTGTGTAGCCTTTAATTAAAATAGAGATACCATTCAGATTTAAACATCCTGATTTATGTAGGAAAAAAAATCCCAAACCAACAACTTCTCCAAGGTCACTACCCTGCAGTCAATTTTTGTGAAAATGTGGAACTAGAACAGAACTTTAAATATAAATATGTGTTTTATAGCTGTAATGGAATTTTTCTTTCTGAAGAAAATTCATTTTAAACTTTAAGCTTTAAGAAGTTTAACTTTATCTCCAGCTGAGAGAACTTTAAAAAAAATTAATGAACTCAAGAAAACTTTATTAGCACACTACCTTCAGGAAAACCTTAGTGTTTTAGAAAAACAATCAAGTTTGAGCTGTCAAATAATCAGCTAGTGTACCACAGAGGGCATTTTTAATAATAAACTGATATGGTTTTAAAGATGGAATTTTAAACTGAAACATTAACTGACTCCCAGCAATAGCGTTAGTCACTCAGTACAATGAAAGCAAATTTTCTTTTCCCTATAGAAAAAGTTCTTTAAATAACAACTTGATGCCTTACCTCTAGGTCACAGCTGTATTCCGTGCCATCCAGAAGCATCACCTTACACTGCACAGTTTTGATTTTCTTTGGAGACTTCTGAGGAATGTTTTCTATTTTAATTTCAGCTGTCTGCACTTCTTTTGTCTCCCTTTTTTCTTGTTTTTCTTCCTTTTTCTCTGCAACTTCCTCTACTTCTGTTTCTTTACCATCTTCTTTGGAAGGCTATATAAAATACAGTTTAACAAACTCAGGAAGGAGGATATTTTTAACTTGTTCATTCCTTTTATAACCTACTAATAAATAAGACAGTAACCATTCATTAAAGTTATACACATACTGGAAACACAATAACCAGCACAAGCATTAAAGTCTTCTCTCAGGGGCCAGATATTGCTCTCAAACCAGAGAAGGTGCCTTTTTTTCCCTTTCCTTGAAATGAGGTTTGTTTTGTTTTTAATATGAGTTATTGGCTTCTTCCAAAGAGGAACAAATTTCTTAAGAAGCTCCAGGAATTATACTAAACTAAACCCCAGTGTTTATGAGAGCCAAGTGATACAGAATCACAGAGTGGTTGAGGCTGGAAGGGATCTCTTGAGATCTAGGGCCACACAGGACAATTTGCCCAGGACGATATCCAGTTGGGTTTTGGATATTTTCATAGGAGAAGACTCCACAATATCTCTGGTCACCCTGTTTCAATGTCTGACTCACCCCTTTACCACCCTAGGAGGTCTATCATCTGCACCACCACCACCTGGCTACATTCCTTGCCAAGGAAAGGTCCTACCACCATCAGAGTAAAAAAGATTTTCTTGTGATTTGAAATGTAATCCCACGGGTTTAATTTGGGTCCCTTGCCTTTTGTCACCTAACTACATACCACTGAGAAGGGTCTGGCTACTCTGCATTCCTTCCGTTCAGGTATTAATACACACTGATAAGATTCCCCTTCCTCCTTCTCTTCCCCAGGCTGACCAGTGTCAACTGTCTCAGCCCCTCCTCATACAAAACATTCTCTGTGTGCCTTCACCACCCTAGAATATGAAGTTTGAATGTTAAGAACTGACATGCAACTTCACAAAAAGCAGGACTGGAACCTAGCAACTGGAATAGCTGTCATTTTATTCCCAATATGATCCTAACAAAGGATTTACATGAATTACATAATTCATTAATCAGGTTTCATTAAAATTACTCCAAAGTATCTATGAGCCTTCCCACACGTACCTGTATTTCAGCACTACTAATGGAGTGTTTTTCTTTGTCATCTGCTTTAGCTTTCTGCTGGTTTTCAGCTGCTTCTTCCAAGCTCTTTCTTGGCTGAGCCACCCCCTCTAGTGCCTGGCTTTCACTTTCTTCAACTACTTGCTCTTCCCCTGTGGCTCTTTTCTTGGGCTCATCTTTGGGCTCTGCCAAGGTGTATGACTTCTGTTTCTTAAGCCAAGGGGGAAGGAAACGAGAAATACCCTTGCTTTCAGGTGAAGATTTTTCCTTCTTCTGGCTACTTGGACTACTTTGGCTAGTTGGTGCTGGGACAGAAGAATCTTGAGCTTCTCCAGAGGATGTTTCCCTGGACTTTTGATCTCCTGGAGTCTCTGATGCTTCTTCAGGCTTGTCCTTGGCTTTGTCCGGTCCCAGCTGCTCAGAATCTTTCTTTACTTCGGTCTCTGAACCAACTTCAGTTGTCATTATCACAACTGACACTAAAAAAACCAACAACAAAAAGAGTTTTGGTATGTAGCATCACTACTTTTAGTGACTAATTATTTGCAGTAATTTGTAGTAATTCATAAACTCTTGTAAATTATTAAACTTATTAGGGTTAAAGAAATACTTCTTTTCAAATTTTGAGTTCACGAGTAAGACCAATAAGCTAAAACTTAGTGCTCTGAACATAAAAGATCTATGGTTTCCTTCTCCTTGATAAAATTTCAAGTGCTCACTGAAAGGCATTTGTTTTATTATAAGGTACTCCTAATGTTACTGGCCAAGATTATTTCAGAAGTAACTTCAGTTCTCTTTCTACTGAGCTCCTTGGCAGACCCAGAAAATCAATTTTCAGAAGAGCAACCACCTTCTTTAGTAAAACTGGTAGGTACAATCCCTTACTATTTGGCAACACCAACTTAAAATAAATTACTCAAAGTGAAAGACCAAGATTACCAAAGAATAGGACAAAAAGAAGGTGAGCATGATAGAGAGTATAAAAAATTGGGAAATTACAAGTCAGTGATGTTGTTGAAATTACTAATAATGCTGGGGAGCATACATTTTTAATTAACATAAGACTGGGTTCTTAATAAGAAGTTCATATCAATCAACATAAAATCATATATAACTATCATACTCTCATCACTTCTGCTTACTCTTCCTTCAGTGAAATTAAAGATAAATCACAATACTGTAACAACAGGATATGCAGTAACAATCTTACAACTTAATATTATTAGTATTTATTGAAGAAAATATTAACTAGAATAAACAAATGATGTTATCTGTGTGGCATTGTATTGAGCTGCATTGCTTTAAATGTGTAGTATAACTACTTTTTTCCAATTTATTGAACTGAGCCAACAAAAATAAACATACAAGGGTCCAACAAAAGTTTATAATGGTTAGATTTCATTATTCGTCATGGGTATTTAGTTACAATCTTCTGAAAACAATTAATTTTAAATTGATGGTCTGTTTTTCTGGCCTAAAGTTTAGCAGGTTAGTTACAATCACATTTATATCTTTACAACATGGGAACCCTCTCCGTTATGATTATCTTCACTGCATGCCATTAGAGACAGCAGGCTCTTAGGTTCACGACTCTTGCTGAACTCAGGTGCTCCCACCCGTGCCCAGAAAGAGTCAAGAAGGTTATCTAGCTCAGGCTTGATGCAATTAACTTGAACTGCACTTTAAACTGCACTTGAAGCTGACTGAGAACTAGTTTAGATCACAAGGCAGCAGCAACACTTTGCCTCCAGGTTTCCAAAGGACATCCATAGGCAGTCAGAAATAGTTAAACTAAACCAATCCCTAATATGAAAAAAAGGAAAAAAGGAAGCTAATAGAGGCCTAAAGAGAAGCCATTCTGGCCAAAGAGATGAGCAATACTGAGCCAAAGGAAACGTCATCTTGACAGTTATCTTACTAAGAAGCCTAGAACTATCTACAGGCAAATTCACATGAAGCATCTTGAGACCAAAGAAGCTACGTGGTATGTGGGGGTTTTTTGTTCATCACTTAACACTTCACTATCTAAAATCAAAGCCTTACCCAATGGGGAATTAAATTAACAGTTAGTACCTTTACAGGTACACTAGAGACTTCTGAATACATTTCAAGCTTAAATATTACAGTTATGTGGCCGTTTCTACCACTTAATATAAAACCCTTCAAGTTTCAATACTACTAATAAATCTTGTTGTGATAGAGTATTAAACATTATGTAAGTACTATTTATCTCAGAGGTAACAGGCCTCTGAAAGGCAGGTTTCCATTTGACAGTTGAGATTAAGGAATTTGCTATTTAAAGCCATATATTAGTATGCTAGTTTTCAAACTGCTACTAATCCAATTACATTTTGCTATCACCTTTGTATCTTACACAGAAACGCTCCTGTTCTTTCCGAATGGTAGGTATCTTATTAACATAATAATGTAAAACTTCATTATCAAAATGAAAAATCAACAATATCTAGAAAACCAAACTCAACTTTCCCTGAGAAAAATTGAAACTTCTGCTGATCAGAGACTATCATTCCATACTGCTTAATAAATTCATAAGGGAGGTTTCATAAGTAACAGGGATGGTGGTGACTTTTTTTCATACATCTCTAAGAAAGAATCAATTTTTTCTCAGAAAGTAGCTAAAACAATTTTATAAGACTTGATATACAAATCTTCAAAGAAGTTATAGGGAAGCCACAATATTTCCTGCACTTTTGTGCTTTACTTCAAAATATGCAGAAATGCATGAAATATATGTACAAACTAATAAAAAAAATCATTATATACCACTCTCAATCACGATTTGATTATACAGTCAAAAAGGAGACATCTCTAGAAAATTCCTTAGAACTAAGCAAAATAAGTCACCCTTTAAACACATCCCCATGATATTGTTCTAACAATAAAAGAAACTGAGGATACCAAGTCACACATCTTAACTGATTAAATTTAGACACAACAGCAGCGGGTGGTACAAACTTGCTCAATGCAAAATAAGAAACGTTTTGCATCTCCAAGTGTCCAGGTTTTCATAATCAAAGTTATAGTTACAAGAACTTGGCTTTATACTGCAGAAGCAAGGGAACCTTGTTACAGCCCCTGTCTGAAGAGGTCTGTCCATGTTCACTTAATGCCTTTATTTGATGCCCACAGCAGGAGGGATTTCTTTCATGAGCTCGATTTCCTATAAGCTTGTAACTTCAGAGCTTTTCGGGGCAGGGAGGGGAGAAGGAGAGAAGGGGAATAGACAGGAGAACCCTACAAAAGGAAGCACACCTCTCTGCTGATCCTGTGTATTTCTTTATAGTCCCAGTAGTCTCTGAATTAACTGGGAAGAGGTGAATGAATTCACTAAACAAGGGCGCTGACCAAGAGTGTAAGTTATAGTCTTCCCAGAACACCTACCTTCTCTACCACATTAGCTTGACACATTTCTTTTTTCCAGAGTTGGTACAAGAATTAGCTATCCCTTGAGAAACACAAAACTGGGTCTCGCACTCCCTATCTCAATGCCTTGTCAGATCCTCCGGTCTCGTAGTTCACAGACAAAACAGAGATAGGGAGGGACAAAACGCTGGAGGTTCTGCCATCAGTCTGTTATTGCAGTTTGTACAGCCTCTGATGTTACCTTTACTACAGTCAAGCAATCAAGGAACCAGGTTTTCTGAAAGTGGCTTTTTCCTGATTCCCTCCTGCCCTGATAGGTAAGACCTCACACGATGTCACACAGCTCTGGCGTACCAGCCAACAGTGTGCCAGAAAGCAAATGGAAACAAGCAGCAGCCAGCATTTGTCTCAGAAGTGATATCGGGAAGAAATAAATCAAATCAGATTGCAAATTTAGAATTCTATACTTCAACTCCATGTTTTCTTCCTTTCCTGTCTTCAAGTAAACTCTAATTTATTCTCAGTACGTAGCATAAGCACACTAAATATTTTTGCCCCTACAATCTTTTGTAAGCTCTGTAACAACTGCAGCAGGATAGGGTTCTCCTTACCCCACCTTTTTTTGTATTGCAAGGTAACATTAAATCTGTGTTTCGTCTTGAATTGAGAAAGGAGAATGACAATCTTGCAGCAAGAGTAGACTAAAGGAAAGGAACCTTAGGGTGATGCTAAAATAAAGGATTACCAATGTTTAACAGAGAGAAAAAAAATCTTGGTAGATTTTGCAATTGACATTCAGCCCATGCACATTAAACCACAAGTGATAACAGCTGTATCTTTTGTAATCCTCCTGAAAACTTGGCTCATGCCAACTGAATGACTACCTAAACTGCAAGGATGAAGGTGGGGGTGGGATGGCAAAAAGTACTGCAAAACACTTCGCAGTTTCTGAAGAGAAGGTGAGTTTGTTAAAACCGATCCCACTTTTACAGGAAGCAGATGATTTGCCCCATGTATAACTCCACCAGCTTCCCCAAGCAAGGGTGCTGACCAGGAAGCAACTGAAGACAACAGATATTCTCACTCTTCTCCATTCATGCCTTCCTCTCTCTTTTTATTGCACTGAGAAAAAACTTAGTGCTGGCCCGAGATCATAGCTGAAAGCAGAAAAGGATGCTACATTCTTTCCTTACACTCTTTCCTCTCAGGTGTATAGATTGGTCAGCTGGTTGATACCTTTCTTCCAGTTTCTAGTACAAATTCATTAAATGTAGTTTTCTGACCAAAAGGATTCCTGCCACCATAGATAAACTAGAAACAGAAGACATATCAAATATAACATGAAGTTAAAAAAAAAAAAGGAAAAAAGAGAGAGAGGGAAAGAAAAAAGTGTAGCTCAAAGATCACAGACAATATTAAAACCAACTTCAGTAAAATTAAGTTCTCTATGGTGTTGTATATTTCAATTCACTGCTTCTGTTATAGTATTTCTTATTTATCAGCACAGAGGAACAAATCCAGATCCCTTTTCCATACATTTCTGGATCTCATTTTACTTATTTTCTGAGTACATGAAATTAGAAAATGCAGTCCTAGACTTGTTTCTTCTTTTTTCAGTTTGTCACTGAAATTCATAGCAAACTCAAGAAATAAAAATCTCTTTGATAGTTTTATCTCCATAAGTCTACTAGGATTCACAGAGAAACCATCATATCATAGAAGCAAAAGGAAAGAAAATCAACCTACTTCTACAGAAATAAATTACAGCTCAGTGCACTAAAAGCCAGTGTGTGTCTGTGCAAGTCAGGTAATTTTATGGATCACCACAGTATTAATAATTAATTTTTTAAATCACTACCTTCATAAATATTCCAAATATTTATCTCACATGGGCTACACACAAAAAAATCCAAAAAGATATCAAAGAAAATTTCTAACATTTGAAAAAATATACATGAAAACCTGAAACAAGGTCATGTGTATATCAACTGCCTAAAACAAAGCAAAAAAGCTCCCAAATAAAGTTGTTTATTTCTTGTCATATTATTGATCTGAAGCTCAGCAGAAGCCTGATCTGCATTTCACAATTGGTTAGGATACATCATTCATGCTTGCTGCTTTCAACACATAAGATTTGTTGATATAAAAGCTATGAAGACGTAAAATCCTAGCTGGAACAGTTATTCATATTTTAGAGTGCAAAAGAATCTGTTTTAAACAGTAAGTAATATCTGAGGAACTTGGTACTACAACTAGATTTTTTAAAAAATATTAATCAGTTCTTTTCTGTAGAGTACAATAATTTATGTTTCAAATTTGGCTGAAAGTAGTAACTAAATAACTTTATTTTAGATTTCTGCTGATTTTAAAACTTGTATTTTATCACTGGTATGTAAACAACAAAACTCATGGTATACCATGATTCTGTGAAGCATCGTTTTGCTGAAGGTGCCAATATAACCTGCACACATTCTATTAGCAGACAAAAAGTAAATTCAATCACCTTTTAGTCATTATTTAAATGGATTACTACAATTGAAAAGACATGGGATGCTCTGAACACCAAGGAACAAATTCTACTAAGGAATGAAGTTTTCAATTTTGAGATCCTTAAGAAAGCCAAAACATCTCTAAAGTTGGCTTAGTTCAATCTGCAACATTCACATCATACAGTTCCAAATTAAATATTGTTCTGCAGTCAAATATCAACCCAAAACCATCCCAGTTCTCCCATAGGAACTTGCATCCTTCTCTGTATGTATAAATGCACAGAAGTGTTTATATATACAAACATACTTTGCAAGCTGAATCTAATAATTGGATTATGTTAATTTTAAATTACATTCCTAAAACAAAATACATCATACAGAAGTCAAAGTTCAAGTTTAGCAAACTAGTGAGTATGATAAAAAAGTCACAACAGAAAAAGCAGAGGTAATGGGTGCATGTTTTATACATACAAAAGCCAATGACCTATTTTGAAATGATTAATTAAAGATGATATCTAGCAACTGAACCCAAACCTAAGTATTTACACTCTGAACGTGACAAGGACTGTTCCAGTCTGCTCCTTCCCCGATGATCACTGTGCACAAAAATCAAGGTTAACTGCAGAGGCTGAAGAGACAGACTGCAGACTCGGCTTTTTTGTGAGTCTCTGCAGTAGCCACAGGGCAGAAACCTGTCAGAGCCCATTGGTCTCCCAGGCTGTGACAAGACCACCAGAGCTGGGGCCTGGACGGATCTCATGCTGTCATGGCTCTTCCTTGCAGGCTTAGAAGGTAACACATTGAAAAACAGACTACCGAGAACCCTAAACCATATATAGCCAAAAAACCCCACAAATGCCTTCTTTTAAAGCCTCACAGTTCATGGAAGAAGCTTAAGCAATAATTCAGGTGAGTAGACAGCTAAATCTGTATCGATTCAGACTTTGCCTTTGTCATAATATCTCCTAGTAAAAGTTTTTCCCAAATGTAAGCCCATAAAAGAATTGCCCTTTCTCCTCATGATTCTGCCTCGGCTTCCTCCTAAACTGGGAGCTTATTCTCAAGGAGGTAACCAGGTGAACAAACTGACATTGCCAGTCTGTGTACTGGTCAGCAGATGGTGCCATAATAGTTCTGAATGTCAGTAGCACATTTCAAAGGCCAAACTTTAAACAGCAACAATACTCCAATTTCAAGTGTAATTCCCAGATTATGACAAGTGATGGAATGCTTGAAAAGAAGTATTAACATAATATATTTTAATAAATATAACTTCAGAGCCAGACAGTGAATCGTGACTCCATGACAACATAACTTAGTTACACGTGTACAGGAACGTGTGTGTCTAAATACATACACATATTCACATAATGTCTAAGCTTATCTCCAAAAGTGAAATGGCACACAATGGTGTCCTCCCAAAGAATCCTATGCCTATCACATCTGGTTTCCAGGGAATTACAGGCATGTCACAGTGGCTAGCAGCCCCGAGCTAATAGAAATGATACTCATAAGCATCCTTTTATCTGGATAATGAAGTCACTATTCAGAAAAACAGGTATTTTATTAGCCTTCATGTTTATATCCATGCCATCATAAACTTGATGACTTGCAAACATTTAATATCTCCCTCCCAAACACATTCTTGTCCTTATTTAAATACTGAAGTTTCTAGAACTCATTTTTATACTGTGAGAAAATTATTGCAGTTGTGTAACCATTCCTTGCAATACACAGAACACAGACGATTCATCCTAAAAACACTGGCAAGTTCCTACATAGGATGGTGAGAATTTATGAGGTAGTTCTGAAACAACAACATATGACAAATACTAGTGTAATTCTGAAGATTGCTGTGAAGACAAAGAAAAAGATCAAGGATATAGACAGCAAATTGAATGTGACAGAAAAAATTACCTCTGTCTAAAATTGCAAAGTGAATACCTGTAGTTTAGATAGAATATTCTCACAACAAAACTATTATGCTGACAAATTTTTGTAAAGCAACTCTGGGGAAGTCACCTTTACTCTTTGTAGACTCAAATTACATCCTGGAACATTACTATTTCTCAAAATCCTTTTTCCTGTTAAAGCAGCACAACACATACCTATTACTTATCACCCAAGTGCCTCAACTTTTCATAGAACACCTGCCGCAGGCCATCTCCATTTTGCCTGGTGAATAACTTGGTTACTGAAATCCATATACAACTTAAAAGGTTTCGTTTTAACAGATAAGTCAGTTGAAGGAAAGAAAATACTACAAGACATGAAAACCAGTGAGAATTCTTTAAAAGCTATTTTGTTAAAATTTATCTTCTGACACTGTGCAGAAGTCTAAAAATGTGTAATAAAACAAAGAAAATAATGTTGGAAAGCGCTGTTTTCCAAACTAAATGAAATTCAGTGAAAACTGCATCATGTTTGTAACAGCACCTGTAGAACATGTAAAACTCAACCCCAAGGCTTTCAAGAAAATCAGAACATAAATACTACATGTAGCCAAGTTGCAATGCCCACATTGGAAATGTATTTGCTTATCACATTTAAGCAAATACACATCCTGCAGCTCTCTTGGTGCTATCTCTGCCATACTCAGAGATAACAAAAATCTGTTCCTTCTGTATTTTCAATCTACTAATACGCTGCTATATCAGGGCAAAAAATAAGTCTCAAGCAGCAAATTAATTTGAATCAAGAAATTTGTCTTTGCCAGAGTACATATGAACAAATATAATCTGTTTAGCAAGATAGCTTTGTGCTCTTCCCCAGCACTGAAAAAAATGTTGTAATCTGATGAGAATCCAACAGTCGTTTTGAAAAGCTGTATTGAACAAGTGACCCCACCCAGGCCCTGACACTGCTAGAGAAGGACATGCTCAAGTGGAAAAACGGGATATAGTTCCAAATTCATTCCAGCAGACAGAAAACGAACATGGGTCAAGAGACAGCTCTGTTTTCCTGTTATCTGTCCAACAAACTAAGATCAACACAGATTTTGAGAAAAATCTCTGCCCTGTTTTTAAAATCAACTTTGCAAGTTTACAGTGGGTTTTGGCTGTTCACTTTAAACCCTCATGATAACCACAATTTTAGAGATTAAAACCGGCAGTGAGCATTCATTTGTTCCAAGCAATGCTGTCCCTCCAATTTCCATTCCTATCCCTCCATTCTATCCCACCTTGCCAAATGGCTGGTTCTGTGACAGTCACACAATTTCACCGAAGCACAGGCAAACCTTTAAATTTATCCAATTCTTAATAAAGAAGCTGTGGGGGGTGGGGGCAAAAAATGACAACCCCCGTTGGGTTCTGTAAATTATCTGCATTGTTCTGATTTGGAGGTGATTGATTTGTAGATGCCATAAAAAATTCCATTTCCAAATATCATTCTTTCTATTTATAATGTATGAGCAAGATTAAAAACAGGTTCTTTTTATACCGACAACATTATGTTCACTCTTGCATGCAGTATGCTTACAAGGCACTTATAATAACATAGTTAATCAAAACACTTGTCAACTTGGTGGAAAATAATGTACTAATACCTGAGAATCTTTTGTACTGCAAAGTGGAAGGCCCCAACGTAATAAAGTTCCTGAATGGTGGAATTCCAGATAGACATTGTTTTGACAAATATTCATTTCCTCTTCAGTGGAAGTCATATAGAGAATTATTACCTTCTCACATGTTCAGGAAGTGTACAACAGCATTCAAAAAAGAGAAATCGCTGCAACACCAGGATTTGATATCAGGACAAAAAAAAGAGGCAACTAGTCTGTGCTTTCAGTACTGAGAGACCAGTACACACATTTAAAAGTAATTTTGTTAAGCAGATATAACCATTAAATTTTTTTCACAAGCACATCAAGGCTGAATGTCATACAGATGTGGACGCTACTGAAACCACATTCAAAATGCCTGCTAGCCTTTTATTTCAGCTCACCCAACTTGGGAACCACAGCCAAAACACAACTGACGAATGCATTAAGACAGTTTGCTCTGGCATGTACAAGACTAGAGTTCAATCAACAAATGTTTACAAAGCTTTAGGGTCTAAACATAACCACAAAAGTGACTTCTTTGGCAGCAATATCAGTTCTATATTTCCACTTTAAAGGGCATTTCATTTCTGCTATTGCCAAATACAAGCACTACAGAGGGCACAATTCTTCTAAGGCGAGCCACTAGAACAATACTGGTAGATGTTTGCCATTTCTGAGGGAAATAGAGTTGGAAAAAGTGACAAGAAAATTATAAAGCCTTTTATGCAAATGACAGGAGAATCATCTCCTGCCACTATTCTTTTTTTAATGTCTGTTTTCCTGAACCAGGATTCAAGTTATAATACAGAAATTGATACTGCCACACCTTCCACCAATAATAAATTCAGTTTCAAATACTTCATTAAATGACATCCCTGGCAATTAATCTTAAACAAGCTTAGTCCAATTCCAAGTAAATGCAATGTTTCAAGGTATATGGTTAAGTATTTTTGGACTTCTGCTGGAAAGTTGAAGCTGTGTCTTTGCTGGGTAAGTTGCTACCAGTATGTGAATCATCCGTTGAAAAACCTGTGGAGAGCTTGATGTACACGTAAGTATGCAAACCCAGGTTATGAACTGTAAAACATAACTTATGAAAAGAAAAATCCCAAACCAAACCAAAAACAACCACCACAAATTAAAAGTACAGTAGTTAAAACCAGGATAATTCTCACCTCCTGCTGCAATGAACAAAAGCTATCCAATATCCCCTGACTGTTCTCCCACATTCCCCAAACCTCAGAGGTTAGCCACCTGAGAGGTCGTGTTTCGGTCTTTCAGTTTTTATGTTTGCAGCTAGCACAAGCTAACTGAGTCGTTCATGTGCAACTGGAGCAGAAGTATTCTCTTGAAAAAGCACAACCAATTTGCTCAGTGTTTCCCATCTACTCAAAATAATTATAATGCACATCAAATGATATATGTAAAGCACAACACTGCAAACTATTTCCTACAGACTTATGTTTACTGAATATGTAAGAAGTACTGAAACTGGAGATAACACTGCTCTTCTAAAAAGTATGCATCTATTGCTCCTGTGGGAGTTAGCGCTGCCAATCCCAAGCAACAAAAAGCAGTGGAGATGCCTCTTAGCTGAGCAAATAAAACTGGCAGCCAAAACTTCATCACTCCCATGGGCTCTTCTGAATGCTGGTATTTGATTAGAAGAGTGAAAACATGAGCAACTTTCTAAAAGTTTCCTACTTTTCATGGCAGTGGCTTCACAACCAGCAACACTGCAACATCTCTGGGCGAGACAAAGTGAAAGGAGCCTAGTTCACGTCTGAATCTAGAAGTCAGAAAAAAGTTTAATGGAGAAAAAAGGCAAAAGACAATGCTAATATGCTGGTTTTGTGCCTGGACTTCAGCACTTAACATGTTTATTAGTCATCTAAGTGCTTTAGCTGTTTTGTGCTTTTTGGAAGGACATTCCCAGCATGAAAGATTGTAATATAAAACAGATAACAGGATATGCATGAAAGTCCCAAGGGAGTAACTATTTAAACAAAGTTTTCTTTGGAGAGTTAGGGAATGACAATAGATAAGGAAGATTTAAAAGAATAATTCATTTGTGAACACCAAGAACAAGGTGGGGAGGAGTATTAAAACTGTCCAGTAGACAAGGAAAAAAGAATGTTGTCCTGCCAAACCACAAATTTAATTACACTCCCATATAAATTTAAGAACATACATCACAAACTGCAGTTTACCAAAGCAGCCTCACCCATTGCAGAAAAGCCTTTTAATGACCACATACAAATGGGGATGGTGTGTTGTCACAGTAAGCTTCCAGGCCAAGTAGAGGCTTTATTCTGCCTTCTCAAGCTGTACTTTCAATTCTCATTCTGTACATGCAGAAAAGTTTCAAAGCTTTGGTACAGTCTTAAGCAAACACAGCTCCAAGATGACAGTTATTTATCATCTTACAATTTTATTAACACAAACACATAAAGCAAAATATTATGAACTCTGCACTGAAAAGACTTTGAGTGACACTCCCAGTCTGCATTGGCTTGGGGGTTTCTTGCTTCCTTTTGGGCTCATCAGTTTACATGCTGACTGAAGAAATGCTTGAAAGCATATTTACCCAGCTGTTCTCTATGGGTATGCTTCTTATGCATTTAATATTAAATCCAAAATCATGTTTGAGCTCACAGTCATTGATTTCCCTTGTCCTACCTAGATTTTTAAAATCCCAAGTACTTTGAAATATAAAGCAATGAGAAAATTAAAACTGGTGAAGGATACAGACAAAATCTAATTCAATATTATTTTGACCATGGTACACTGGTTAACAACTGGGGTTTTTTGCACGACCATACTCCTCTGTGTGGAAACAACAGAGAGCATGTGTCAACCAAAAAGACAAGGGTCAGATCCTGTTTAAAATGACCTCATGTTCTTTTCACAAATCAGGAGTACTTGGTTAGTTCTCAAAGTGAGATGTCAAGAGATCAAGAACTGGAGCTCTGGTCTGGATGAAGTCTGAGGTGTGGTAGTCTCAGAATTCTGCCTAAACATAAGAACTTCAACAAAACCATGTGAAAACTTCTAGAACTCAGAAAGTGTGTGTATCTGGCTGGGAGAAATACATCCATGTGGCAGAGTTGAGTTTTGGGATAGAGTATGAATACCATGCAAATTAACATTTAACAAATTCACTAAAAAGTGGATTAAAAAACCCCACTAAAAGGGAAGGACTGATGCTATACCTCTCATCTCTTTCTTGCTCTCCTTCTTTTATAGAGACAGAACTTTGAAAAAGCAAGCTAGCAATGAAACAAAGTAGACACCACTGGAGAGAAAGTCAGGAGTAAAAAAAAAAAAAAAAAAAAGGGGTGGGGGAGGGAAGGAAAAAACAGGAAACAGACGCTGAAGACAAAACAGGAAAGAAGGTCATGATTTGTCTAATAGCCAAAGAGCTGCAGCGAGGCCAGAGAGGGGGCAGGGTGGGAAGACACCAGAATTCCAGTACAGGCTAAGTGATATAGATGCTCCAGGTCAGCCCACAAGATCTCCAAGCGTTGGTCCTTCAAGTGCTAGGCTGTAGGAGATCCAGCATCTATATACACATCACTTGTAAGACTCTTCCAGAGTAGCTTCTTCACTTCTGTACATTAATTTTGTGACAAGTCTCAAGACTTGCTCCTCTGTTGTAAGATTTAAACAAGAGTACTCCTTCCTTTGCACTTGTAATTATTTCATGTATTTATTTTTAAGCAGCAAATTCTTCCTTTGGGTTGCCTAATGAACTAAGTGAAAAGTTGTACTTCCTGGAAAAACTGTGTTACTGTATCTCCAAATCCATAAAAAGGCAGAATTCTGATTAGTTCACTTCTGTTTTTCTGGCTTATCTACAAATCCTTAAGTTCCATTCAACATCAAGATTAGAGGCACACTACCTCAACAATTCAATTACATCTTTGGCTCACCAGTTCCTACAGAGTAAGCTTCTTTCTGGTTTAAAAACAGATCGTGAATTATATCTCATTTACTTTCTGTTGAAGAGCTCCAAGACCAAACACCTGTGTAAAATATTGATATCTGAAGATAAGTGCTTTGCAGCAGTTAAAAAATTGACCCATCTAAAGAAATATTTCTGATTTTAGCAAAAAAAAGTTTTAGAGATAGACGAACTTGAGCACTATGAGGAGAAAGTGATACACAAGACATGCTCACTAGGACAGAAGTAGACCCAAAACAAAAACTGCTCTCAAAGCCTCTGTTCTTAAACACTGACATCCAGTACTTCTAATTGTTCCATTAAGGAGACAAAATCATAGCCTTTCACTTATTTTCAGTTGAAACTCAGAGGTCACTTCTCTCCAAAAATATAAGGGTCATGGTCCACAGGGGAAGCTTAGTTTTCCTTAGACAAAAGCAATCTTCCTAACTTCACATAGAAGAGAAAAAGTGGAGACAAATCTTTTTGACCTGTTTACATTATGAGGTCTAAACATGCACAAAAATTGCATTACACGTACAGATTGTCAGAACTGGTTTACGTGGGAGTTATGAAAGCTACAAAAAGTTATGAAATAAGCTTTTTTACTTTTAAAATTATAAACAAGAACAGAAGTATTCCCAGCTTAATTTCTACTGGAAACCATCACACAAGCTAAAAGTTTGTGCACATCACAAGATACAACATTTTCATGTTGAATATTCCAAGCTAATTCATGCTGTATGACATCACTTAAAATCTGAAGTCCAGTTCAAGTCTGGAGAAAACAGACATTAACTATACATTCCAATTCAACAGAATTATATTTCCCCACATTTATGTACAAAATGAATCAAATCCTCATCAGGTGAAGAATTCTGTGTTGGCAGATTCCTCCTATGAGGTACTGCTGTCATCACATGATTCCTGGCAACTTCATTAATCACCACGACCACATTTGCACAGAAACAATTCAATACTTGAAGCAAAATGAATATGCAGTCTTCTTTCTGCACAGAGTAACTGCAGCATTTCTCATGCCAATTAAAACAGTGTTTCATTGTCTTCTTTAACAAAGGAGAATGAATTTTAGACTGCACATGTGTACAGAATACACTGTAACACTTGAGATAAAATTTAAAATATTAAACTTACTGGAAAAGGGAAACAGAGAATGTAACTGAAGGCATTCCTTTTAAGATACACAGATGAGTAATAGAGCACATTTGGTGTGACTTCCAAGTAAGAGTTTCAAATTGTTAAATAAAAAAAAAAAATTTTGTCCCACAAAGATTATGTGCAATATACAAAATATTGTATAGTACTTCACATAAAATGGAAAGTATGCTAAACTATCCAAAAAGACTTAAAGTTATTTATAAAATGCTTATTCTGAACATGCACTACCAGCTTGTGTTACTCAGCACTAAAATGAATATTTAGGCCTTTTCAATATATTTATAGTCATACAATCAAGAGACATTTAGATGAGAACAGTAAAGAAAGAACTATGTTGGAGCACACAGTTCCATAATCCTGTAAAGGGAAACAGATCCCCTAGAATTCCCAAGACATAGCAACAAGGCTGTTTTCAGATATGATGTGTAGGCTTCACCATTTGTAATATGCCGAAACCCTTCTTATTTCATATTAGTTTCATGTATAAGCATCTCTTTCATCCTCTTTTCTTCTCCCTCCCCTCTAGTACCTTCACTTAATCTTACTTGCTTTTTTTAGAATCTTCCTGATTATCAATTAAGTACTATGTCTTCCACTCTTAATTCCATCACGATTGCTAGAAAGCCAGGTTGCCAAACTGTGTCAAGAGCCTGGCTTACATCCAGAGAGTTTAGCGCCTCACCTGAACAAAAATAATATTAACAATTTAATATACAAGCTGGATTTTTCTTTCAAATCTTATCCACAGAAGAACAAGTAAAATAAGCTGTTTGCAAAATTATGTGAATCTTCTTATTTGCCAACTGATCAAAACAAAAAAAAAATTCAAATGTAGTACTTAAAAGCCATTCAAGTAATGACAAATTAAGCCACAGGCAAATACATAATGTGAATGAAACAGCTTCAGAAATAAAGAATGCTTTTCTGCAGCTAATTTTTTAATGAGAACTATACTACAATCTAGTATTGGGATTTTCTTTCTGGCCAAAGCAATTGGAAACCAGTTCAGCCAACATAGCACAAAGATGTCCTGGGAGGCTGAAGAGATTCAGTTTTGCTTCTTCTGTGCAACACAACATATGTTCCAGTGAGTGTTTTCTACAACCCAAATAACTGGGGAAGTGACAGAAATACTCTTTAAACAAAGTGGTAATAAAATCTGAGAATGTTACAAATCACCAGGTTTCTCTGCTCACATCTCTCAAAGCTGAAAAGCATGGACTGACTATGTCCTTGATCCATAGCCTATGAAGACCTTCGCGTTCTCTAACTGAAGGGATTTACAGGTATCAAAAATGAACACCAGACTTCCTTTCACATGGAATCTATTCCAGAACAGCCCCTGCGTAATGGAGATGAAAGAGGCAGACCTAAATAGTTCTGATTCTGCCTGACAAAAACTGCAAGGCAAAGCCTGTGTAGAAGAAAAGGATTGTATGCTCTGTTGACGTTGTCAGCGACCTGCTTTAAACTGTCATGGCTGGGATGAATAGCCTAAGTCACCAATCCATTTTATGACTGCTCAATCTGAGCCAGGGTTTAAGCGCACGCTGTGCTGCACAGCCTACGTTAATCTCAGTACACGTTAAGATACACGCAGAGCTGCAATCTGCCCGGTAGAAAAAGAATAGCCCTCATCTTCGCTCTAAAGGAGGACTGTGTTTATTTAAGGAGTAGATGTTGCAGTTCAAAGAATAAATATAAGTTTTAGCAAAAATATATATTCTTCGTTACTCAACTTGGAGCAGGTTTTACTGCTTGCAGACCCCCTGCAGAGGGGTAGAAACCTCACAGTCTTTTTCTTCTCTCAATTTTGACCATGAGTCTACTTTGAGAATTGGCTCTAACTAATCCGTAGTAATCCTTTGGTATATGAAAATAAATACATCCTTGAGTAAATGAAAATAAACCCAGCAGGAACAAAAATCAATTATCAAAAGAAAAACTGTAAGAGGGAAAGATGCCATTTGTCTTTTCATTAATTCCTAGCATTACGGGCCTGCCGAAAAAGAAAGAATACTGAAGTTTCTTGGAAGCTGTGCAATATTTCTTCTACTTAGTGTTTAATCCCTTCAGGAAACACAGCAAGAATAAAAGGAATGCAAACAAATTTTAAGAAGGTCTGTTACAGCAAGTTTTTCTTATTCTAGCTCTGAGCACTTTGAGAATGATCCAAGAGAAGTTAACATTTAAAAACTAAGTTCATGAAAAAAAGCTAACATTTATAAAAGACTTTTATAGAAAAAAATAGGCTGTTTTGTAAAGAAATTTGTATTGCTGTCTTTTAAAAATTATTTTAGGCTGCTTTAATTACAGATGCTCAAACAGATCTGACTAGTTTGAAAATGTTAAAATCTTCAAGTTCATTAATGAAGTGACTGCAATAGTCCATAA
The DNA here is from genome assembly GCA_013398275.1 of Promerops cafer. Classification (NCBI taxonomy): domain Eukaryota; kingdom Metazoa; phylum Chordata; class Aves; order Passeriformes; family Nectariniidae; genus Promerops; species Promerops cafer. The sequence continues at coordinate 283,757 of VZSE01011300.1, forward strand.
AGCCACTTTCTAAAGATGTTTCAAGTTTTTATTTGATACATCAGTGAAGCCCTTCTAAAGTATTCAGTTTAATCTTTCATACAAAAAGAGAGAGTTTTTTCTAAAAGGAATAACAAGGAATCCTAAGTTCTATATATGGCAAAGCAACAAAAGCCCTCAAAGTTCAATGCTAGCTTTTAGGTACATTCTAAACAGAGCTAGAACTGATGATGTACTGAAACAGAGAAGTTCTTAAACAACTAGTACAGGTATCCTACTGTGGTACATATTCTACTCTTAAATCAGTTGCCCTGTAGCCAGTATTCATTGACCAAGTCCATCAATAATAGGGTGAAGGACCTTTTATGTCAAAAGGTCAGCCCAGTCTGCAGAAGGGCATTTTTCTGAGGATTTCTAAACATACAGGTTGTACTGATTTGATGATAAAACCATCTTAAAGAACATATCCTCTGATTTCAATTGGCTGGCAGTACTTACTGCTCTGTCAAACTGTGCATATGCCTGCACACAGGTACTTTCAAGATTTTTCTCAAAAAGCCTCTATTTCTTTTTGTTCAATAGTTGTTAAAATGGATTTATTTCAGCACTAATGTAATCTTACATTTGGCATTGCTGTCATGATACTCAATTACACATATGGTCACTTACAGTATACAAAGCAGCAAGGCCTTTTCCCCACTCCTACTCCCTAATCTCTTGTACACCTATCAGAAAATTCCCGTGGTCCTTTACAGCTCTGCCATGGCACTAACAGTCTGTCACTCTATTTTGAAGAGTAAGAAGATGTATCATAAGTTCTTCCAGGCATGGCAGAAGCTTGCAGTGGGTTACTTTAATAGTACAAATGTATCCAACTGATGTTTGAGCTATCTCTCTTTTGAATTTAAGTTTGGTGTCCAAATACCTATATTCACATCAATTCTTAACAGGCAGAATTTAATTCCCAAACAAAACTACATACAGCTTAAGAGAGAAGATGCTACATCACAATTCACAGTGCTATTCTGGACACATCCATCAGCACATAAACTTTGATTATTAGATTGGTAACTACTAAAGAACATCAATACTGGACATACTTCTTCTGCTGATCTAACTGTATCACAAAAAATGGTACTGCTGAAAAACATGGGCTTCTTATCCAACATTTCCCTTTTTAAAATCACAAATCTCTAGAAAATGTATGTACCCCTAGCTGCTTATCTCCAGTATCTCAAAGCAGCAAGTATGTGTCTGTATACATCCAAACTACTTCAGCAACTAACAGCAGTTAAAAAGGAATAACTGTAATACTCAGTGTATTGGTTTGGCACATACCCGTTATATTTTAGGGCTGGCATCCCAAGCTGCAGCATTTTTGGTACCTCATACTATTCACTTAACTACATTAACAGTAGCTGCAGTCCCATTTTTGACCATAGGATCAACACATTCTGAAAACATACAAAAAGAGTGTAGACAAAGCCACTGGAAAGAAAGTCTGTCAAATTTAATTTCCCGTATTAAACTCTATTCCTTTCCTTTGTGAAACTACAAATATGTAATCAGCAAGCGGGCAAAGAGACTAATTCTAGGCAGAAGAGTATTTTGACTGAAATCTTGACTCAAAGGTGGTCTTAGTGAGGCAACAGATTTATTTCCAGTATGAACAAGAAGCATGACTACTACATAAGTAACACACCCTCCCTAGCTTTAACCTAGATATCACCAGTGCCAAAAAAGATAGAGCAACTTCTGATCCCTAGAGGATATATTACCAAATCTCCATATTGTTCTAACCCAAACTTTAACAGAACAAGGCTCTAATATGCATTATTTTATTTGTATCTTACATAACTTTAATAAATCGAACAGCACCATAATTTTTCCCCAAACACAGGGATTTCTTTTCAAGCTTGAAATCATGTATGTACTCCTGGTGAATGAAACATTAAAGGAAAAAAAAATGCCTAAACTATTATAGAACCAAACTTTCCATTCTTAAAATGTCTCAATAAACAGGGTTGAGTTTCAAAAGAACCATAAACTGATTTCCCAGTTAGGGCCCTTCATGCAAGTGCCACATGAATATCCGGTATATTTTGCTACTTCAGGATCAGGAGCCCTCCAAGGAAACTTTTCATACAAACTCTGCAGCTGAATAGCATAAAACCAAAATGAACAACTTTGTTCACAACCGTGTATGGTAGTTCCACCTTGCCAAAACACTTCAAACAAATTACTCCCTTTGTATTGGAGCTGTATAACTACTCGATGAATTTAAGATTAATCATTAGCAACCTTTTATTTTAAACTTGTATTTCCTTGACCTCTCACTACCCATTAAGATTTTTTGGGTGGTTTTTTGCAGATGAAATAGTTACAACTAAATGAATCAACAACCTAGCTGGCTTAGTGCTCTGCACAGTGCAGAGGGACCACCCAGATTAATCCGTCTTTACTGGCAATGTGCAATACAATTTGAATTTTTCCCAACATGAATATCAAACTAGATTTTTAAACCATCAGATCTATCAGTAACATTAAACATTTTAGACAAAAAGAGTTAGGTGAGATTTCCTGTCCTTACTGTAATCCCTTCCTCCATTCGTGATACCTCAGTACTGTAAGATACAGACTCCAACAGCCCTACACAAGGCTGGCAGCCCCTCTGCTCCAAGCACTTTGCTGGAGTGCCACAAAAGCCCCACTTTTCAGGAACATAAGAAGGGCAAGATGCGGGGCAGCACAGATCAAAAGAGCTCAAGAAGTTTAAGGTGATTAACAGCAATTCGTAATGTAGTCTCTAAATACGCTTGACTTACCAAATATTCTGTATCACATTACTTATGAATAAAATTGATATTAGTGTAGGAGTAAGGAAAGCATGTTGTAAGCACACACATATTATGCTCATTTGTTTGCTGTAATGCAAAAGCTACAACAGCTTTCAGAGTTCCTGTACCACTGGATGAGGAAATCTGACCTATATAATAACACTACAGCAGAAAGAAATTGTAAACAATTTAATTGAGAAAATCTGATCTAAAAATGAATGGCTATAAATTTCTGGACTAACTATATTAAATACAAGATAACTGGTTTGAGCTTTTTTCATACAACAAACAAATGAGATTTTGGGACCAGTTTCCCTAAAAGGCAATAGGATTAACAAACCAAATGGTACTTGCAAGGTCTTGAAATAGGAGTCGTTTATTTTCAATTCTTGATGACCCAGGAGACCTATTCCAAGTCTTTAGTATCTAACAATTCAAACCTCCTAACACTTACCAAAACTGAAAGTAGGACTCTGTCAATTTACATTGCTATCATAGCGCTCAGCATCTCCTTTATGCACCACTTTAATTTTTCAGAATAGGAACACAGAAACCCAATGTCCTTTCTCTGCTGCTTTGAAGAGAACTCTTTTTAGCCACTCAAAGAATGTGTTCTGCACTCTCTCACAATTTAATCACTGTCAGTCATAACAGCCTATTGAGAAAAATAATCCACTCATTTATTTTATCATCAGTGCACTCAAGCATGGTCAATTTACGAGCAACATAGTCACATGCATCAGCCACGAGAGATCCATTACAGAGCTGCTGAAAAGTTTGTGAACAAACAAATTGCTTTCCTCTGATCATCCATAGGCTAAATCTAGAAGTCTCACAGACTTTCATCACCCTAGTCTCAAAGGAGAAATGAAAGAAAGCCTTCAAACAATAGTGCTAGTTTTGCCTGAAAACATGCTCACACAGCAGGCTAATTAAAACTTTAAATTTTAATATTAAATTACACTTATGATATCTCATCCAAATCAGGTGCTTATGGAAGAAAATGTCATTTTAATCCCATCATAGTAGCTCACAGGACATCTGACAGAAGCAGTTCTTTGTGCTGAGAGACCAAAAGCACAGCTGCCATCAAAAATGCAGGAGCTGTAGAAGCAATGCTAAAAGGCTTGGGAGCTACCACGCTGTAGGACAATGAGGAGTTGCCAAATAGCAATCAGACCAATATACCTGCATGCATTTAACAAACCCTGCCCATAGTGCCAGGTTAATGAAGTCATGCAAGTAACATCTATGAGCTCTAAGAGATCCAGACATTGCTAATCCAAGAACTGTCACTACGCATTAGCAGTCACAAGACGGAGGAGTTAGGCGTGAGTACACACATTTTTTAAACGCCTGCACACAAATGTATGTGCGCCACTCAGCAAGTGGACAGGCTTGAGAGCTGGGCAGAGGGGAACCCAATGAAGTTCAACAAAGATCAGCAAGGAATAACCCTACATACCAGTAAAAGTTAGGAGCTGACCTGCAGCAGGTCTGCAGACAAGGACCTAGGGATCCTGGTGGACAGCAAGCTGTCCATGAACCAGCAGTGTGCCCTTGTGGCCAGTAAGGCCAATGCTATCATGGGATGCATTAGAAAGAGCATTGCCAGCAGGTGGAGGGAGGTGGTCCTGCCCTTCTACTCATCCTTAATGAGGCTGCATGTGGAGTTCTGTGTACAGTTCTGAGCTTCCAAGTCCAAAAAAGACAAGGAACTACTGGAGAGAGTTAAAGTGAGGGCTATGAAGGTGATTAGGACACAGAAGCATCTCTCTCAGAGCTGTGACTGTTGGCCTAGAGTCAACAGAAGTGATCGTATCAATGTGCACAAATATCTTAAGGACAGGTGTCAAGAAGATGGGCCAGACTCTTCAGTGATAGGACAAGGGACACAAACTCAAACACAGGAAGTTCCATCCAAGTATGAGGAAAAACTTCTTTACTGTGAGGGTGACAGAGCACTGGAACAGGCTACCCAGAAAGGTTGTAGAGTCTCCTTATCTGGAGACATTCAAAACCTGTCTGTCCATGATCCTGTACAACCTGCTTTAGCAGGAGGTTGGACTATGAGATCACGAGGGGTCTGTTTCAACCCCAGCCATTCTGTAATTCCATATACTATAGTCTTACCTGCCATCCAGCCAAGGATTCCTCAGGAAATATCCTCCTACATGTGACATCATTTAAATTTCTATTATAATAAAGATTGGCCAGAAAATAATTCAGATTATCATAAATGCTAAAGCCTTTTGAGAATTTTCAACTGGTAATTGCACTGAATCCTGCCTTTTTGTGTGCCATATGCAGAAACTTGCACAATATCCAGCCTTACAGTTCTCTCATCTCTTTCATTTTAACAAAAGGATATAATTAAAAATGTAGTGGTTAAAAGTGCCCAGATTTCCAGTGTTAACATTTTCAATCAGGATATACAGATAACTTAGAAATGATCTACAACTCAGTTTAAAAAGAGACCAAACTAAAGAAGCATTGCTTCAAGCAATCTGCCATTACGTTCCTTGGCAAGGTACAGAAGCATCACCCACCCATCCTTTTGGCAGCAGTAGGATGCTACAGGGCAACCTATGTGGGAGACATGGCAGACATCACTGTACAGTCTGCCAAAGCCTCACACATTTATCTGGAGAAAAATTGTGGAAGTACTGCATATACTGACAATTTGGAATGCTCTGATTTGCATTACATTGTGTTTTGCAATTTACCTGACCAAGCCAGCATTGCAGTTCTCACAACATACAGAGATTAGGTATTTCTTTAACTCTGACAGAAAATTTCCAGACAAATCATAGATAATTTCTTTTTTACTACAGCAAGATTTGCCTAAGAGTCAGAGTATATTTAATTCTCCACATGGACACTCAATCATGCAATACAATGCACTCCAGCTAATTAACAGAGCCAATGTATTAGGCAGTTACTAAAGTATTCCTTGTCTTGAAGTGAACTTTTGGCTGCTAGAAGCAAATGTGCTTTGATTGCAAACGTTTTTACAATGAAAGTTAATAAGTGACTTCTATAAGAAACCCATAGTATATCAGAGTTCCCTAAGAAAGTATATATACACATAAAAACTGGTATGAAGAGCATCATGCCTATTTCCCCATTTACAAAAATTTAATTTAGCCTCTAGAAATATTTTGTATCATGAAATGTGACTTTTTCCAGTTAAATAAAAATTATAAATTTTGAGCTATTTCTTTATAAGCATAAATATATTAGTATTGCAAAACTTCTGGTTACTTTCCCACTAAGCTATAAATCACTATACCATTCAACTTGTAGGTGTCAAAACAGTAAAGCAATAGAGCAGCACAGCAACTACTCCAGAAAACTGAAGCAACTAACTCAAGCCAATACCTTTCAGGACCTTTTCAGGCTCCAAAGGTTACCATTGTTGAATTTTCCAGAGTACTCGGTGAGAAGCAATTTTTCATGCAGCGATCAGTATTATAGTCTGACAAGCCCTCAAAAAAAGGCTGAGATCAAAAGCTGGAATTTATGACCCAATTAGGTCAGACACACCAGTGCCTCAATAAGCAAATACACCAAGCCTGCCACAGTTAGAACCTCTAACTCAGCAATGTTCACATTTGGGACTCATGCACTGAAAATACAATTCTGCCACTTGTCAATTAATAGATGTAAATTCTAAACAAAACAAAGCAAAAGTCCACTCCAGCAATCTCATCTACAAAATTAGGCTATCAGGCCTCTCTTCAAAAAAAAAGGTGGTTTGATCGTTGCTTTGTTAATTAACTTTGTGCCCCTGCTACCTCTCCAGTCTAGAAGCTGTTTCTTATCAGAAAGCACTGATGGCAATGTCCCTCACTACATACCCTTACACAGATATTTAATACAGGCTATCTATAAACTCCCAGAAACTGCCAGTTATCACTTTTATAGAAGTCTTGAGTTTCAGAATTAAGTCTGAACTGTAATGTGTTTTTCAAATATTCTCTATGGACTTAAGCATAAGACAAATGTATTTATATAAATAAGACTTACAGAAGCTAACTAACTTTTGCCCTTGAGCAGTGTGGTCCCAGACAGTCCACAACTACAGTAAATGTATCTTCTGGCAGCCTAGAACGGGGTCCCCTTCCAAATTAATTATCAGTATCAGGCTATCACAATGGCAGACAGGGTCAACTAAATTACCACTAGCCATAGGGACATCACAGGATCATCCTGGGATAACAGTGAATCCATGTGGACACACTGCACTCAGCAGTGCCACTCATGAATTACTGCCAATGCTTCCCTCTCTAGAAAGAGTCTGCAACTCCTGGATTCTCAGCAAACAAAAATTTTGGTGTGAAATCATGGGGCAATGACGTTTACTGACACTTTAACAACAGTGCTGCTTTAGGATGGCACTAAACAATTACGAACAATTTAGTTTCCTACTGACTGTTAAACAAAGTCCGTTTCAATGTCCATTTTAAATGATGGCTATTTCTGAGAATTTCAAGATAATTAAAAGAATACTTGCTATGAGGAAAAAACAAGAAGTGACTAAATCTGTACTCAAGAGAGATTCTCCTAATCTCCTTTCCAAAATTTGCATAGACTGATATAATATAATGGTCTGCATCTGACTACACACAACAATGCGAGAGTTATTCCACAGAAATAAAATTTCAAGGAAAACTTGTTTCATCTGGGGACACACAGCATCTTACTTCGCAATGACTGACTTGTCAATATCTCTAACCTGTGGCTGCATTTGGAATATAATATAAACACATAATCAGTTCCAATTTGAAGTATAGTGTATTGCAGAAACTGAGAAATATCCTTCTGTGGCACTACATGCACTAGAAGTTATAGGAGATACATTTGATCATCTCAGAACTCATTGTCAGGGCAACTCCAAGACTGGCATCCAAGTAATATGTCAGGTACAACAAATACTAATGATAAATTCTCTTCAAATGGTTGTACTATAAAATAAGTAGAAAACAGTCTTAAAGGTGAACATTTCATACCTCCAGAAATATTAGAAAGAAGCAAATTTGAGAAGTGAAATCTTTAGTAGTAAAAAGTTTTCTATTGCCATGACACAACCATCTTTATTCCAGTATAAGACTGGGTACTCTGCATTGACCTTTTTTTGAGAAACTGAAGACTTTCATGGTAGTTAACATATTTATTTGATTTATAAAGGATTTGTTGAAGGTTTTTTTCTTCCAGAATACTGTTTTCTACACAGTGGATTTACTGGTTTGGCTAGTTCCTCCAATTCTAACAGCAAACTAGAGCAGTATCATAGGTCAAGCACCACATTTCTCAAATTACCTTAGCTTTAAGTTTTGTACACATTATTGAAACACTAAAGCTTTTCAAGGTTCCTTCAACCCTTTGTCCTATTTCTAACATCCTGATAAGCCAAAGAATAAAAAGGAAGCTTATTTTAAGAGAAGCTATCAGAGGAGATGCATGATATCACTTATTATGAATGCATTTTCAAAAGCAAATCACAAAGACACTTTTAAGCATAGCTGACATTTAGTTTTTGTCTATTCTGTTAAGAGGCACCAGTCACAAGACTGAGTAAATTCATTTGAAAGTTTGGGGACAAGGCAGCACAAATTAAAGGCTTCCCAGGAGTGCTGACAAAAGTAGCTTTTTGCAGCTAAATTCATTTTTGCTGCAACAACAGTTCCAGCTTCAACTTCCATCCTTCCATAGTTTAGGAGTCCCAGTGACAACTCCACCCTCACTGCTGTTTATTGTGCTCCTGACTTTTTTCTGTCCAGATTACCAACCTTCGACAGCTTCCCAGGAACCTGCCCACCTTCAACCAGAACAGAAACAGAGCTAAGAATACTGCAGGAATCAAGCTTTGCTCTAGCTTGCCTCTGCCTTTCGCAACAGAGAGCTACTGCAACAACACGCAGTTGTCTTACCCTCCTCACCATCATAAATGCCAGGACAGGACAGGGCAGGATGCAGAGGCAGAGGAGTGGGCTGCAGACCACACTCAGCATTGGCACCCTCAGCCTTTTGTGCCACAGCAGACAAAACAGAGCCTCCACCCAGAGAATCTTATCCTTTGGTTTTAGACTGAAGTTTTGCTGCCCTTATCAGCCCCACCTACAGATCAATTCAGTGACAAGAACTGTTAAGCAAAGCATATAACAAAGGCAAATTTTGTTGATACATCGTCCTTCCAAAACCATTAAAACTATGACTTTGCCCTCAACATTAACTTTTGTCTATAAAACCCCAGCTGTTCAGCAAACTTTTGCATAATCATTCCAATGAGTCCTCACAGGGGTTTAAACTAAGACTAAGCATTTCAGTTAAACTTCATTCTTTGGGGGATGAGGGTGGGTAGAGAATGAAAGCAGGCTGCTACTACTACTACTGAAACAAAACAAGAAGTTAGTTTGTTTCCAGCTACTGCTAAATTCACTGTGAATTATTTCACTTGAACCTCCTAGAATGCCTCAGGAGACATTCTTCTGCATTAAGCTTGCAATTACACTACAAAGCTATACTATAAATTCTTCATCCCTCTGTTTACAGCTATACTTAACTAAACTGTTGCCATCAGCTACTTGCATTTTACAGAGACTCAGAGTACACATATATATTTTAAAAACTATTTTAATAACATCTGCATTTCCCTTCAACACTCTTCTTGATATTTGCAGTATCTACAACTTGCCAGTACATCTCAGCCATAGGTTCATTCCTTGCGCTTAAAAAACTGTACTCCACTATTCTCCACAATCTGTCAGTCATTAAGAGCTTTGCAACTTAGCCAGAATTATGTCATAGGCATAAAGTATTTTCAGTAATAATTTCAAAGAGTTATTTTTGTCTATCACTATAGCAGTAAGTATTGTTACATTCATTCAGGAATGCCAAACAAGTGCATGATTGAATTGGTAGATAGGATAGCACCATTCTTTAAATTATGGTATCCAACTGGTTAAATCTAGCTCCATTTGGTACCCCCCCAAAAAAGTCTACCATGCTCTTTTATTAAATTTTTCATTGCAGTGCACATCAAATGTGCCCATTCCTAACCAAGCCAACTTTTAACTAACTGAATGAACAGCAATTCCCTACCTGGAAGAAGGATGTTCCTTCTTCTTCTTCTAGGTACTACCTAGTAAGGCTGCAACTGCTCATTACAATTTTGGTTCAATATGTGATTCCCCAGCTGACATCTAAAGTGAGCTATTTCAGGTATGTGGTTTAAGGAGAAGCCACCTAAACAGCAAATGGAAATAAACAAGGGACAATCTTTCTGTAGAATATATGAAGAAAGTTGAAGCAGCAACTTAATGTGGTAAGGAAAAGACAGAATACAGAACTGTGTAGAGTGGCAGAAGTTTCCTTAATGAAGAACTGCTGCTAAAGGGATTATAACAAGTAATCAATCAAACCTTTCTGTTTGTTTTCATGCTATACACACAGTAGAGACTTAGTCTGGGAAATCAACAATAACACTTCCCTTCTAATGAATACCAATGCATTGAATGATCCATATGATACAATTAAGGCAAATAGTAGCAATGTATGTAATTTTCTTTCCTTGCCTATGGTTACAATCTCTTGTGAAATACCAAGTCCTCAGAAATGAGATTCAGGATCCTTGACTCAAGATAGATACCTAGAGGTAAAGACCAATCTGGACAAGTTGTGGTAATGCCTTTGGGAATCCACTTCTTGAATCTCTGTACAGAGAAATGTAGTCTTGTAAAATATCTTCAGGAAATAGCTCTGGCACGTTTGTGATGTTATGAACTCAATTTCAGATTCCATGCTGGATTTAAAAAATAACAACCCTCCTTTACTTTCATGACGAAGTCTCGTTCAATACCTTGATTCTAAAAGACACAAAACACTTCACATTTGGCAGATACAAGGAAACTGTGGAAGACTGCAGTTAACTCAAGAGTCCCTTTATTGACAGCACTTCCCTTTGCCCTTGAGGAAAAAGAAATAATTTGTTTTGTTAATCCAATTACTTTGCATTGCAAAGAGTAGCTTCTATATGCATGGTAACCAAAGTTTTTACTCTTTGTAACTTCAGCTTCCCTTGTTCCAGACTTAAAAATCTGGATCTCAGCTACATCTGAGATCAAACCACAGACCAACAGATATTAAAAAACTAAGCCAAGAGCATCAACAATTTGTGTCAGGCATTTCACACAACCAAATAGGCAGACAGGAAATTTACATGCCATAAAAACAGACCCCAATATATAGCTTACATGAGGTTAAAAAGAATGTCAATAGATAAGCTTCCATTTTTTGTTAAGATGCTAACTTTAAATCTCCTTAGTGTTAGAAGAAACTGCTGGCTTTAAAAAAATCTTTCCAGAAAAAATCCCATCTTAACCAAAACCCTAATATGTAACTTAACTGCTCCATAAAATCAGTTTACAATCCTAAAATTAGTCAAAATATTCCTTATACATTTCTTTCCCATCCGCTAAAAACATTGACTTCAGTGTTAAAGGGAATATCCTAGATTTTAATATGTAAGCTTTGCACATTTTAAATCAAGTTTTAAATGCAATGAAAGTTGCTTCAAGGCATAAGTTGGAAAGACATATGAAATTCCATGATTTGCTACTTTCCATATTCATCCACAGAATGATGATAAAATGGATTTGTAGATGGAATGTTCCTGTAAAATTTCAGAACTGTATTCTATTCAAATTACTTAGAAGAACAAGAAGTTGACATAACACTCAAACTGTATTAACATAACACTTTAGCTACCTTATTGAGCATGCCTATGTAAGCAATTTGAGTATCTAAAATAAACAAACACTAAAGTTACTAAATTCTTCTTGAAAACCAAAGGCTGGTTGGACATCCAACCTTTTCCTCAGAATCTTTCCCATACAAGGACATCTACTCTTCCTCATTTGCCTCCCTTCACACTTCAGTTTTATTTATTTAAAAAATCTAAACTATTTCAGCAGCATGGTCATCACTCTCACAGAAAATCTTCACAGCAAACATAACAACGCTCAGCTATTTTTTCCTCATTCTTGTGTAAATGGGGAAGCCACTGCCACCTCAAATAGCACAATTAGCAATACAGGTCTGAGCACTGACAGAGGATTAAAGTTCACAACATTATGTTTGGTCCCAACAGAACTTCAAAAGATATTTACCCTTTAACTTTTCATTTGATAACCAAGAAAAGACTGCGTCCACGATTTCTGGAATGCCTGTGTGGGCAATGCCATTTGTAATTCTGGGGGTTGGTGCACTCAAACAATGGTTTATTGGAGAGCTTTCAGATACAATTAGATTGCAGACCATCGGTTCCATCACAACAAGCCTGGACTCGCCTCAAATTTACAGAGGATATTTATTCACGGCATATTTAAGTAGGATGCAGAGGGAGTTACCAGAAGCATGACCATAATCTTGCCTTCTCCATCTATCCCCTACCCTCTCTTTCCCCAGTGCACTTGGGAAGGAAAAGAAGCCAAGGAGACCAGACAGTACCCATCCCCACAGAGCTTTCTGCCCTACTGCAGAGACTGGGATTTATAATCAAAACTGTCTGGGACACAGACTGCTGCTAGTGTTGCCTGCTATGCTGGCAGGCTGTTAAAGTTACAAAGAGAAAAATGTGCCAAAATATGTACTCTTGCTTGCCAAGCATATAATCCTGATGCATACTTCCTGATAGGAAAAGGATTTAATAAATATGAGACAATTTCCTTTTCCCTTTGCTTAGAAATGATCTTCTTTCCCACATGCTTAAGGCAGAGAAAAAGAAACAGCACACCTTTCACATTTAAAAGAAGCTCAGTTAATTCTCTAACTGGAATACTCAGGTTCATTTGATCAAGCATATTCTGTATTTTCTTAGCAACTCAGATGACAATCACCAGGACAAGTTTTGGAATCTAAGAGAGTCCCTGCCTCCTGTTACTCATGAAACACTTCAAAACATGTTGGAGGACTGGATTTGGTGGTGGACATGGTCCCAGATGTTGCTGGGCTCACTCCACAGCATGCTGTACTAGTAGCTTCTCTTCTGGGCAGAAACAGCAAGAGAATACCTGTGAAGGATTAGGCGTTTTACACTAGAACCATGGCATGCCCTTGGTTAAAATGAGGAGAAGGGAAGTTTGCTACAAACTTTCCAGTCAGAAAGTTTAATTAGAACCTGGATACACATAAGTTGAGGGACAGCTTCTATTGCTTTAAAAGGCCAAAGTAGTAGAAAAGCAGATCTGTGGATCAGGGAATCGAGTAACAGACAACAGTACAGGGCTGAGACACTCAAGCTGACTTCATTACTGTAGCATGGCAATGTTCAGTAATTTATTTACTATATTACCATGAGTGATATTTGTAAAATACTACACAAACCAAGGCTAGAATTTCAAAAGACTCCTCAACAAGGAAAAACTAAAAGTAGCTAGCAATACATTCAATAGATCTGTTGCAAAAACAATGTGAAGGAGATACGGATAACTGCATTAAAACTTTGCATCAAAAATAATCTTAATACACTTAAGAAAACTCTTGCTTTCATAGTAAGGATTTCAAAGAAGAAACGGTTGTCATTTAGATCTAACAGAGCTGAGTTTCCAAGTAATGAAAGATACCCAGCAAATTACATAAGTGTTACTAAGGTAACAATCACAACTGTATTTTCCCTAACTTGCAACATCCTTGTGCTAGTTAACATCTTTTCCTATTTGCAAAAAAGGAGGAAATAAGACCTTTCACTCATAACAAGCTGTCAGAGACTTCACTTACTAAATTATATTCAGCAGCATGAACATAAAAGCCTAGAGAGGATTTAAGAAAGCAGTTGACGTGGTTTTTGGAACAGAGGTTGTAAGCAAGATGAGTGTCTGCCTGCCAAGTAACAACCAATAAGACAGGAGGAATACAGCCCCAGGTTGCAGCAGGGGAGGTTTAGATTGGATAGAAGGGATAATCTCTTCACTGAAAGGATGGCCAGGCACTGAAACAGGCTGCCCAGGGACGTGGTTGTCACCATCTCTGGAAGCATTTAAAAGACTTGGAGATGTGGTGGCTTGGGGACGTGGTTTAGTGGTGGCCTTGGCGGTGTTAACCTAACAGTTGGATTCAATAATCTGAAAGGTCTTTTCCAACCCGAACAATTATATGATCCAATGAACAACAGAGCTTATACAGCAGCAAAACTTTGCCTGACAGCAAAAGGCAGTCTACAAACACTCACTTTTACCAGGGGTATTAAGCATTCTTAAGAGTAGAAAGCAGGCAAAAGGGCTAAAGATTTCAGAAAACCAGCTACTAACCTAATCAAACTGAGAACAAGAAATATCAACCATCACCACATGTGTTAGGAACAGGTTGGAAAAGATTATTTTGACCTCCAACAAGAATGCTGTTTGAAACATTACCGTTATTGGCCTGATTTCCTACAGAAATAAGATCTATGCAATCATACTGCCTGTTCATCTGTTTGTTATTCTTCTTTAGTAATGTTTAAGTTCAATGGTCAATTTGAACTAAATTTAGCAATGGTCCAGAGGTCTCAGTAATACTTAATTTATACAGGACATGCAAAGCCAGTTTGGTAGGAAAGAAATCCCAATTAGTGAAGAGTGTCTAGTATAAACCCATAAGTAAACCTATTTTATTTACCTTACTAGCTTCGCTGACAGCACCTACCAGCCACACAAAATAAGTACTTATCTAGTGATAATTTGGATGGTTCTGCATCAAGTATACTTAGGGAACAACATAAGAAAATAGAAAAGAGGTACTGACAGAACAAACATTTATAAGTGACAGGGGAAAAAATAGCTGATATTTTGTTACAAAGGAGAGCATGGAAAACTCATGGAAAACCACTTCTCATAAGTTCTTCCACTGTAACTCAGTTTTAAATATTGAAAGATCTGATGCTTTCAGGGAAACCTGAAATGAATGCTGAGGAGGATACAACAACATATTTGCTATCATTAGCTATGAGAGACTAGTATTACAGTATTCACAGAATTATTTGGGTTGGAAGGGACCTAAAAGGTCATCTAGTTTCAAACCCTTGCCATGGGCAGGGATACCTCCCACTAGACCAGGTCACTCAGGGCCCCATCCAACCTGGCCTTGAACACTTCTAGGGATGGGACATGCACAACATCTTTGGGCAACAGCCACTAGTTCCAGTGCCTCATCACACTCACAGTAAGGAACTTCTTCCTAACATCTAAGCTACGCCTATTCTCTTTCAACTTAAATCCATTATTCCCATATTACTACTTCTAACTATTACTGAATATTGTATAGTGGAGCATAAGAGCATGAAAAGAGGAAAAATGAGAAAGAACATGAGTGGAACAGTATTTCAAATACATGAAAAAACTATTATTACCTAAAAATTCTACTCCTCCTCTCTTGCTTTTACCACACTATTATAATATTTATCAGAAATCTTTTGAAATAGGTTAGGAGAAGAAAATCTCACAATGTAAGCCAATTTCAGTAGATATTAGATAGATGGGATCTCTAAATCCAGTTTATTCATCTTGCAGGACTTAGGAGTTTACATTCTGGGTTTCCTCCATCTCCTCTCATTCCGCCACCATTACGTTCAGAATGCAAACTAATTTGTGCTTTTAACCCAAAGAATCTGCAACTCAAACATGTGAATAGTTATCTGACCATAAAAGCAGAGCTAGAGCTGCAAAGCTGTGCCTGCTGCAGGTGTATGAACCAATAATGCAAAGAGGATGATATAGATTGAAAAAAAAACAACTTTGTCTCCTGAATTGCTAGTTTGACAATTTTGGTCAAATATTCATGCTGGTTGTGCAAGTATTCAAACTGAGTCTGCTTACACTGGTTATGAATGTACCCTAACAAAAAACTTCAGAGAGTCGCCCGAAATTTTAGCAGCAACAATTCTTCAGATTACAACTAAGTCGTAACATCATTTCTGTAGTCCTGTCACAAAGACAGAGAATTTGTGCCAGTTCACTGGGCATAGTGACCTCTTAAGCCTGGAAGCAAAGAACACATCAGCTGTGCATGGAAACAGAAGTATCATGTCCTAAATAAAAACATAACCTTTACTCATAGATGGGTAGTCCATCTACTTCCAATCTGTACACTAATGGACAGTTTCAAAATACAGCGATGGCTTAGACAGAAACACCTTCAGATATAAAAAATATATAAAGCACTTTGGTGTCACCAAGGGAACTGACCGCCAAATTCCATATATATTCTTTTGAAGAACATACCAAGTTCAATAGGCTATGTTAGAAGTATCTATCACAAAATCCATCAGACAAGTTCACTCGCAGGCTTTGTAGAACTTAACTGCTTAATTAAGTTTCTTAACTTAGTAGAAAATAAAAATATAAATCAAGTTATGATATTTTTCAGACTCTATGGGGAAGAGAAAAAAGTCAAGGGTCTTTGACATCTTATTACAAGAATTTACCAGATCTGATTTAGAACTCTCAATGGCATCTCAACCTCTTCTGAAAGGACAGGAGATACCTCACACTTAACAACACTCTAGTCTCACAAGTTTATGTAAGCTACAGAGCAAACATAGAGAATACAGTCACAAGACCACCAAAAAGAAAATAATTATAAAACATTCAGAAATCTCTTAATGCACCCATGTCTACATTTTGAGGATAAAATAATCATAATTTTCATTACATTAAATTCCTCTGAAAAGGTTATTTTCCAGATGCCTATCTACTGCTTTATTCCAGCATCCTCCCTTGTCTGAACCACTAGTAATGATTCTAAATCACTATAACTAACCATTTTGATCCAAGAACTTATTTAACTGAGAGGTCAGTCGAAAGATATGGTATTACTGTTGGCAATGATAGTATCATAATCAGAAGAGATTAATTCTTCTAATTAAATACTGTATAAGAAAAACAGGAGTATTAAGTCAACATCAACAACAATCAGTGAAGATGTTTTAGAAATATTTTAGTTTTATAGACCAAGTTAAATGTTTAAGTCAAAATGTCCCAATATTAAGAGGAAATAAAAACCATTTACAGGAAACAAGTCAGTATTTTACTGGTCACACATTGCTATGCTGCCTCAAATGTCTTGCAAGCACAAACCCACAGCAACGCTGCCTTACTTCAGACTGCAAGTCTGATTACTTCTCACTTTCTCTACTTTATGCTATTCACTAACTAGCTCTGAGTCAGACCTTTAAGTATCACCACTTGCACTACCAAGCTCGAAAAACAGCCACAATGCCCCACCAGCTGAGAGAAAAAGACTACAGCCATTAACCCATTAAGTGAAATAAGTACAGCTTATCCTAACAGGGTACAAAAGGCTGCAGAACAAAAAACATAGGTGACCCAAGGGGAAAAAAAGGCTACTTTAGATTCCTCCTTTTCTCATAGCTCTCACTCCAAAAGTTAAGTCCTCTTTAGCAATCAGAAATGGAAAGTTAGTGGAAGTCAAAGCCCAGGACCTCTGTAACTATGCACTCTACATGCAGTGACTTTTCCCTTGTTATCACTTCTCCCTGTGTAACAGCAAGCTAAGAGTTTGAAGAGTTTGATCTTCCTGTTCAGTTCTTCAAAACTTCTACACTAAAATTTGCAAGTGTGTTTTGAAGAAGAGCAGCAATACAACAAAGCATAAAAATAATTTCAAAAAGTAACTGCAATCAAATCAGTGGAAAAAACTTGAAAACTGAATACAGTAGTACATTCTCTTGGCTGAAAAGCACTGAACTACTGGTAAAACTCTTGCAGACTATTCAAGCCTTTTGCAGAATTACCAACCTTCAGTGTATCAGCAAAGACAGTTCTGTCACGTGCATTGATGCATACTATTGCTAAGTAAGTGTAGCCTATGGCAGCGCTTCTCAAGTACAAAGACAGGTCAGTAAATTGAAAGGTTTTTCATGCAAAGAAAGATACACCTTAATAGCCAACCAGGGAACTCCTTTAGTCTAGGGGGGTGAAAGGAGCAACAGCTGCTTTCAGAAGAAAAGGTCAGAAGCACTGGCTGAATATGGGAGCATATTCGGCTTAGCTTGATTCTACATAAGGGTCTTTATGTTGCAATCATGCTGATGTAAGGCCTGATTATCTCATTGTAGCAATAGTTATGTTGTCTGTTTTTAATGAAAGTATTCTGAGGTGACTGCTTCAATTCCAGCTAAGGCTCTGAATGTGATCACTTCTCAACAAGAAGCCTTCCATACTGAAATAGTGTCGCATTTTAAAAATACAGCTGGGGATCCAGTAACATTTTACTGCTCACATCAGAGACAAAAAGTTTTGCATAACTTCACAGCATGTAACCATCAGACCACTCTCAACTCACTACAAATGTTTCTTTAGCAATGACTAGCAGAGCAAAAGCCATCTTCAATTCTTCAGCAGCACAGAACTTTGTAAACAACAGCAATGTTTACTTTAATTCAAGGGGAAACCGAAAAGGATCAGAAGAAAATGAAGTGGGGAGAAGAGGTTACAAAGGGCTTGTTTGGAGCTGAAAGGATGAAGGGGAGAAAATATAGCGAACCACACCTTCAGAGCATAAATTGGAGCAGAGGGGGAAAAACCATGCAACAGTACATCTGCTGCTGAAAATGAAAACCCAACTTCTGTTGCTTAACACAACCTCCATACAGACTAGAGATTCTCAGCCTCCTATGTGCATTCTTCTTTTTAAAGGTTTCACAATACAAGCAAAGAGTTCAAAAGTATGATCCATGGATACAGAGCTGGGCACTGATATCACTACTTTAATTAGCTCAAAATTAGTATTGAAGAAAAAAGAATTACTATCTAGTTAGTGACCGAATTTGCTATTCGAATGTTTGCACATACAAGATAGACATGATCAACGGTACAAAAGCCATACTCAAAGCTCTCCAAACCAGACAAAGAAGTAATGAACCATAATCAGAAACATCCCAAGTATCTCCAGTTCCAACTCCCTCCTACACAGTGGTACATTTTCCCTCTATGCTGTCATAATTTACATAAGATTTCAGGCCAATTATGCTCTGCAAACATATATATAAAGAAAAAGTTCTGTAATTTTGCTTTATGTTACTGAAAAATGGAAATAATTATAACTTCAGGCTTGCAAAAAATCTAATGGCAGAATTGTCATTTATAAAAAAGTGCTAATACCCTAATAATAGCAAACAACTAGGAAAACAGTACAGGTGGAATTCTGATTATAGCAGAATCTTGGTGTTCTAATAAGAATATTTAAAGTTCATGAAGCTTTGCTTTGACAGATGACAAATCTGCTATTCTGTGATTTTGTTTCTCTTTAGTTTTATTAAAGACATATATAATGCAAAACTTTCCAATTTTGCTTCTGGATGAAAACCAAGCTAACTGTTCTGTAATGCAAGAGAGTTACTTGAGCCTCTGCAACACCCAAAAACCTCAGTAAGAGAATTTCCACACAGCTTTTCAAGTACCAGTTAGGTACTTGAACTAAGACTATACCTAAAATAATATTATACCTGAAGCACCTGGGAAAGCAGTTTTTAAGAGTAAAACAGCAAGATGGACATTGTCAGATTCCAGTGCATGTGGTCAACAAAATAGTAGCCATGTCCCCACCAAGCAGCAAGAAGGTAACACAAGCTTTCCTAGGCGCTGTGGGTTTTTGGAGGATGCATATTCCAGATTACAGTCAAATTATAAATCCTCTCAATCAAGTGACTCAGAAAAAGAATGATTTCAAGTGGGGTCCTGAACAACAACAAGCTTTTGAACAAAATAAACAGGAGATTGCTCATGCAGTAGCCCTTGGGTCAGTCAGGAAGGGACAAGATGTGAAAAATGTGCTCTACACTGCAGACAGGGAGAAAGGTCCTTCCTGAAGTCTCTGGCAAAAAGCACCCAGGGAGACTCAAAGACAACTCTGCGATTTCTGCAGTCAGGGATGCAAAGAATCCCAGGCCTGTTACACCCCAACTGAGATACCAGCAGCTTATGAAGGAGTTTGAGCTGTCTCAGAAGTGACTGGCACTGAAGCACAGCTTCTTCTGGCACCCTGACTGCCAATACTGGGCTGGATGTTCAAAGCGAAAGTCCCTGCCACACATCACGCCACTGACACTATGTGGAGTAGGCAGGCTGTGTTGATCACACAGCAAGCTCAAACAGGAAACCCCAGTCACCCAGGGACCTTGGAAGTCACCAAGAACTGGCACGAAGGCAAAAATTTCAGACTACCACCAAAGGAGAAGGTACCACATGCTGAAGAGGCCCTATCATGTAATCAACTGCCAGAAAATGAAAAGCAATACACTCTCTTTACTGACAATTCCTTTCACACATTGAAAATGGAAAGCTGCCATATGAAGTCCTACTCAACGAGCTGTAGAAGCTATTGAGGGACAAGGTGGATCAAAGCAGAGAGCAGAGCTGAAAGCCATCCAGCAGGCTTTAGATATTGCTGAAAGAGAAATGGCCAGTGCTCTACCTCTGCACTGACTCACAGATGGCAGCAAATAATGGAGAAAGGTCAATTGGCAGCAGAGAGGGAAACCCATCTGGGCTGCTGAAATGTGGCAAGACATCACTGCCTAGGTAAAGAAGTTGGCCATAAAAGTACATCACATAGATGCACACGTACCCAAGAGCTGGGCTACCAAAGAACACTGCAGCAATGGACAGGTGGATCGAGCTGCCGAGATTGAAGCGTCTCAGGTGGATATGGACTGGCAACATAAAGGTGAATAATTTCTGGCTTGGTGGGCCCATCATGCCTCATGTCATCAGGGAAGAAATGCAACACACAGATGGGCTTGTGATCGAGGGACTTAACCATGGACACTACGTCCCAAGTTACCTGTAACCACGAAATATAGGCTGCGATCAAGCAGGCCAAGCGGGCAAGGCCTCTATGGTATGGTGGACTATGGCTGAAATACAAATATGGGGAGGCCCTGCACATTGATTACATCACACTGCTGAAAACCCACCAAGGCTACATGCTTACAATGGTGGAAACCACCCCGGATGGCTGGATACATACCCTGTGCCTGATGCTACTGCCCAGAACACTATCTTGGGCCTTGAAAAGCAGGCCCCATGGCAACATGGCACCCCTGAGAAAACTGAGTCAGACAACAGGACTCATTTCAAAACTAGCCTCACAGACACCTGGGGCAGAGAGCACAGGACAGAGTGGGTGTACCCTATTGCCAATCATGTGCCAGCCTCTGGGAAAACTGAACAGTACAATGGACTGTTAGAAACCACACTGAAAGCAGTGGGTGATGGGGCCTTCAAACACTGGAATCTACACTTAACAAAGACTGCCTGGTTTAGTTAACACCAGACACTCCACCAATCAAGCTGGTCCTGCCCAGTGAAAACCCCCACGTACCATAGAAGGGGATAAAGTCTCCGTGGTGCATTTGAGGAATATCAGTTTGGACTGGTCCTCCCTACAGCAAAGGCAAACCTATCTGTGTGACTGGTTTTGTTCGAGTAGTTGGTGGGTAATGCAGAGGGATGGGGAAACACAATGCATACCTCAAAGGGACTCGGTTTTTGGGTGAGAACAGTCTGTAATGTTGAATTTTATAATACTGGCTGCTGAATGGCACTGCCACTGTATGCCATAACTAGCACGGGCAATGAATATCGTCTGCTCCAGAATACATGAGGCTCCTGATGTAGCTCACAACCACCTGGCAGCACACCAGCCCTTCTGCCCTGGAAGACATCTAGGATGTACAGAGCCCAAAGGCACAGACCAAATTAGCTCAACTGACATCCTGGAGGGACAGCCATTGACTATTGAAATGATACCCATGCTTGTGGGTATATATATATGTACATATACAGCTGGTAGGCATATGATTTGTGAATGACATGAATCACATAGACTAAGGGAAGGACAATGTTCTGGTTCAAGCAAGGACAGGGTTAATTTTTACAGTAGCCAAGAGGGAGCTTGGCCAGGAAGCAAAGATTATTCTATACCCCCTGCCATCATCTTCTGGAGACAGGGGAAGGAGTCCCTTCTGCATTGTGCAGTGTGTTGGTTCAGTCAGGTATTTACCAGGCCCTATGTGGGGAGCACTCACATGTGAATCATTCCCCTCCCTCACACACTCTCTTAGGAATATTGTTGCTCTTACTGCTCCTTTTCTTATTTCATTGCTATTTCCAGTAAATTGCTCTTAACTCATAATCTCTGCCTTTTGTGCTTACAATTCTCCTCTCTATCCAACCGAAGGGGAAAGGGAGGGGAGGTGGGGAAGTAAGTGAGCAGCACATGGTTTGGAGTTTTCCAATGGGAACACTAAATCGGGTAATTTCCTTCCTAAACCTTCTTTAGGATGCCTCACTGCTGTACCACAGTCTGCCCACAACCACATATAGTGCCAATAGAGATAACAGGAAATAAGTGACCGGTTACAACAAACTGGTGGGAGGCATAACCTGAAACCAGTCAGCAGAAGCTGCTCTTCTCTGAAAGAAATCAAAAATTCCATACTCATTAAAAAAACCCCACACAAACCAACTTTGTTTCTCAAAAACAGAGGGATCATCTTTATTCCATTTTGTACTGAAAAACAGGAATATGATGAAAGAACAAGCAAGATTTGACAAGCTACAGAAACCACTTTTAATTAATTTTAATTAACCAATTAATAAAGTTCCATTAAATAAGATCTGATAATATTAGCTTTATTTTCCTTTAATTTGAGTTGCTACCTTCATGATCAGTATACCAGGGCACACATACAAACATACTGCTGGAGTTACCTGAAACAAAGCAGGAAAAAACAGGCAGGAAAAAAAAAATAAAACAACACCAAACACCCAAAATGAACTAGCACAGAAAAACCACATTTTTCCCAAAATAAGTGCTTATGCTTTCACCTTCTTGATATAACCCAAGATCTAAAATTAGTCACAGAATATAAACTCACTTGTTGTGTCTTAAGCTGTTAGTTTAACTGCTTACATACTGAGCCTTCTAGCAAGAGTCATGTACTGTTGTTAACCTTGGGAATAATACAACATGAAAATCCACTCAGAATTTTAAAAATAACACTTGCGGAAAAATCTCTGTAGCATAACTACTTCAAGTCTTAAAACATTTAACCAAAACCATTAAAGAAAATCTGACTTGTTTTAAATGAGTAAAACAAGAACACCCTTCTGAACAGGAAGGATCCACAGACTTTTTTCTAAATGAGTATCCTCAATCCAGGTTGATTTTGACTTCAATAGGCTTAAGATGTGGACCACAACACACTACTCTTTTTGCCTCTTTTTTTGCAAGTAACTCCACCAGGCAAATTAATCTTCCCACATCATTCAACAGTTTATGGAGACAAGATGTTTCAATACAGAAAATTAGGGCTCATGACAGTGACTAAACAGTTCACCCAATAAAAACTGTTTTCAGCTGGTCCCATTCCAAAGTGTTAACATGCTACATACAGCACATGTCTTGCCCTTTATCCAAGGCATGATGTACCACCACTGAGTAATTTTACGGTAAGCCAACCAATTTCATACTAGATGTTGCCTTGGAATACAACTAAAGAATTTTTTTTTTTAATCAAAAATCAGGGAAACTGAGCAGAAGGTCTGAAAAATGCGAAGAAGCTGCACTTTTATCAAAGCAAAAAAATGGTTGAAGCAAACTTGCTCACAATATACTCGGAACATATTTTGCCTTTCTTACCCTAGCCTTTAAAAATCCAATTGCAAGCAGTAAATAAAACTCTTAATTGTTAGCCCAGTATATCAAATATCATGATTCCTCAAAATACAGAGTTGGATTTCTTAGATTTTTCAAACAAATCAGCTCAGGCAAAATATACTTCAGCTAATGTGTGGGTGTTTTTATAGAGCTTTACTATGCTTTTTGAAACAAAAGGAACAGAAGTCCAGAATATATGAGAGACAAGAACTAAAGCAGCTTCTAGTCATCCTTTCATATCAGGGCTAAAATTGTACAAACCTGTCCTTCAGTGGTAACTGCCTCACATTTAATACCTGGTCTCTAGTTAAGACTGCAAATATTCTGTTTGGATTCCTGACCTTGTAATGATCTAAGGATGAAAGTTGAATGTAGGGTCATGTACCTTTTACTAAACTTGCTAAAACCAGTGGGCATACGAGGGAATATGAAGGGGCAGTAATGTTATATGTATGGTTTTTCAAGACTAGATTGACCATGTCACCCTGCCACTCTCCCCAAGTCAGAACACTATCATTTATTACTGTTCTCTGTAGCACAATTTCATTTTTGCTATGGATTAAGTTTTTAAACACAGAACTCTTGCAAGAGAGCTGATTTTATACAACATTTCATTGAAAAAGGCATCTTTCCTCCAAGAATTTTCTTACCTACAACATAGGGTTGCAGTATTCCTAACTTCACTTATACATAGTTTAATTTCTTCTACAGTACAAGAAGAATGTGCTGGCAACAGTGTAAACTCTTCCCCAAAAATCCCTCAACTATTCAGCCTCCACACTAAGTCATTATTCGACAGTTATGCCATGACAATTATATAGCATCCTTACTTTCTGAAATGTCACTGGGACTAAATCCAGAAGTGACAAAAATCTATAATGTTTTAATATGCTACATGTTTCACCTTACCAATTCAACACAGTAGAAAATCTGGAGACTATGAAATTTCAGCCTTCAGAAACATGTCTTACCCTTCAGAATGTAAACGTTTCAACATGCTTGGAAACACAATGGTCTCAGTATAAGCAAATACAAGGGTAGCAGGGAGGGGTGGGGAACGAAAAAGAAATCTCTAAGTGCACAAATTTCATGAAGCATTAACTGCTCTCTGTAATATATTCTCAAGCACACACACAGTCAAGAAAGTACACTGGGAAAGTGAGGCCAAATACCCAACAGCTTAAGTTAACTAATAAAATAATTAGAGGTCCAAAACAGGTTTAATACTAAAATCACTTACAACTGGGGTTTGTAAAGAAGGAGCAGTAACATTGATATGTAGCAATCCCAGCCTTGATCCAAGCAGCTGCCTCTAACCATAATACACAATAATATTTGACAAATGTTGTCTACAGAGGGGACAAGGCAGCCATAAGACAAAACATGGACTTAAAAATTATTTTAATGCTACAGCATTCTTTGGTTCTGGTTGTCGGTTCCCCACTCTGTCCACCCTCCCTCCACCTCCTTCCCTCCCAGACACTGGGTTTATTTCAGACTAATGGTCCAATAATGAAATACCCTACCAGGAACAGGATTCAGTCCTCCAAGAGAAGATCAATGATATACAGGGCATACTTCTTTAAGTGCTTGATGATGAAACAGCAGCAGTTACAGTATGATTTAAACACAGCTTTTAAGTACAACTTCAAAAGAAGAAGCCAAATGGGACAAAACAGCTTCTTTCAGCTGAGGAAACAGCAAATAGATCGTTTACAAATAATGTCTACAAAGTACAAAACACTACTTGGAAACTGAAACTTTCAGATCCAAAACTGAAATGTTCAAAGAAGTTTGCAGGACATACTTAGTATATTCTGACATATTTTAATTGATGAATCCCTGCTTTTGTGAGTAACTGGAAGCCATAAAAGTGTTTTAACAAGCATGAAACCCAAGCACATTTTTATCACCAGATTTTCATTTTGGTTTGATTTTCAGAAGTAGGAGGATACATGCTGAATCAGTTAGAATTCAAAGGTCTGCCTAGTATGAACTAAAAAACTTGAATTAAGAATATATATTTTAAATCCCATATACAGGATAACTGAGTATTTCAAATTAGAAAAAGCTGTTCTAATTTTCCATTGTGGTAAGAGAGCACATCGTGCATTTTAAGTACATATTGAAGCTTTTCATACTCTTAATAGCATTCTGTGCTCTTAAAACGTTGTAGTCGAATTCTTATCCAGGCCACTATAAAGAATACCACAGTTATAGCCTGTATTTCTCTACCCACAGTAAGGGGATAGCAGCAAATTACAGTAAAGTCTGGTGTTACATTTAGCTGTACAAGGCTACTAATTAGAGAGTAATTTCAACAATAAATATTTGGTTAAACTCTGCTTTGTCATCAGTGCAGGCAATTTAAGATGAAACTGATCTTTCAGAGAGTCCATGGGTTTTTGGGGGGTTTTTTTGAGTCTATTTTTATTTTCTGGTTACCGAACGTCTTTTCCTATGGAACAGTTTTCCAGAGCTACTGCTTTGCAAACAGAAAACCACATAGACAATGTTAGAAGTAAAAGGGAAGATTCAAGCCTGGATTGCCATGGTCCTCTACAGTTCTCTTTAAACTGTCCTTAGCTAACCCTATTAGTCAGTGGCAAGATCTTCTAACAATGACCTTACAGAGCACACAGGCTACATGACGTAGTAACTGCAAGGTAACCTAAAAGACAGGCTTTATCAAACCCTTCAGAAAGAACGCAGGGAGGAGAAACCAAGATACAAATATGAGCCCCACGGCTCATATCAAGTAAAACACCCAGTTAACCCCCTAGACACTGACAAAAGTCACCAGTTTTAAAAGAGAGGATCTTCCTGCAATTCTTCACAAGAACTCACTGAAGAGCCATGCTACTATTAATAAAAGCACAACAGATGAACAGTAGTAGTACCTTATCTCCTTTAGAAAAAAAAATCCAATCAAAGAAACACATAAGCAAAATACTACAACCTGCTTCTGAGAATCTGCAGAGAATCAGTTTTTACACTTCACTGAAGTGAGGCCTTGCAAGCATCCTATACTTTAGTGCAGTCATGAAGCATTATGCCATCAAAGGTTGCTGTGATGTGCACAGCAAAGGGTTGGCATCTGATATTCTCTTTTACAATACCAACTCAGGTTGTTGCAATGCAGTTTTTGTGTAGTGCCTCTAAGACACCAGACACTACAGCAAGTGAAAAAAACCTTTTTCCCCTAAGTATGTTAAAATAAACCTATATTCTTGCTGAGCTGTCCCACCTGCAGTACACGTAAATCTATAATTTCATACTATACACAGAAGATACTTTCCTCATTTCACTAGCCAAACAGAACAGCTGTTTTTGGATTACCCAATAGTAATTAATCAATATTCTGTTGATATGGCCTTCACTTAGTCTGTAAATCTTTATAAAGTTCTCAAAGACAAGGTGAAGTCTATGGAGAAAATAAGTTACTAGTAAAATTACCTTCACAGAAGAGTGTACATCACAAATGTCTTAAGTAGAAGTCAATATTTACTGTATCATTAAGATGTTCTTTTCTATGTAATATTACAAAACTGACCACTCAAGCCATGTAAATTTATCACATCAACAGCCAAAATAAATGAGGAGTTCAAAGAGAACAAGATTTTTTTGCCTATTTAGTAAATTCATACAATGAATCTTCTGATCTAAAAAAATAAACCACAAATTACCTTTCACTCCAGTAGGAATCTTGAAGATTTGTAGAGTGAAATCAACTATGACAACTGGATAACAGCACAATATCTTCCTTGCCTGTAAGGGAATAATTCAGAGTCACATTACACCAAAAAATTAACCCACCAAATAAATTAGAAAATCAGATAAGTGAAATTGAACAGTGCTAAAATGAGTAACATTTTAAAAATGTGAACACCCTGATAAATAAGAAGAGAAAGAAACCCCACACCCAGTCATTTAACTCGCACTTTGATTTTTGTCTCTTAAAAAAATAGAAGCATGGCAGTTTATTTTAAAGTCTAACACCCTTAAAGTAGTCTGCTTTCAAAAGAGAAGGCCAGAAATAACCCCATACAATGCAGTTTGACTTCTTGTATAACTCTGACTACAACAATCAGATGCTTCCACATCCCCTTTTCTTGCTCCCATCCTCCTTCTTGTGTCCACCCATTGAGTGAGTACACAGCAAATAGTTTTCCAACACTACTTTTTTTGGGTTAATTTTGCTTGAATTGAGTAACACAGCCCAGCTTCCCTCTTCTCACTCCCCCCTACATAAGACCAATTCCAGAATGAAACCACAGTTTGACTTAGTACATCTTCCTCAGGAAAGCATTCAACTTTGCTTCAGAAATATCTAGTGGCAAGTATGTTATACACTACAATCTTTAATAAAATCACTTTTAACCTACTGAAACTTACACACAGGAGACTAAAATGTAGAAAAACATCCTCTTTCAAAAATTAGAGCTACACATTACAGACACAACTATTAAAAATGTAAAACATTTAGATCCTTTTTCTGCCAGTGAATACTTTCATAGCTCTCATCCATGTAACAGGTATACCTACCATCATTTTATTTTGTTACCTCCCTTTTTAATCCTAAAATAGATCAACGTTTTGTACTAAAACATGCTTCCCAGATTAATGCCAAAAGGAAATGCCAATTCAAAAAGGCACAAGCACCACACAACCCACAACCACCAACTACTGATTTTTTTTACCTTGTCATATATTTTAAATGTTGCTTATAAACCTAGCTTGATATTTTGAACATCAACTTAAAAAGAACGTATGAAAAAATTATTTATCACGATCCACAATACCTTCCTTACATGTCTGTACTTCCCAGAACACCTTTCCATTCTCCACCTAAGACCCACATTCTTCATCTTTAAAGGCATGACTTGGGAGCTGGTCCCATGAAAAATGAATATTCTGCCTATATCCACACTCACAAACTGATTCAGATCATATTGGCTACTAGAAGTAATACAATTATTCTTCAGGTTACCGTCTCTAAATGAGAGCTCTTCAGTGTTGTCACTGAATCCCCATTAAGATATCAGGAAGCCAAACCAGCTTCAGACTGTTACCTTTGTTGGCCTTTGAATCTAAAAAAATTTATTAATTGACTGCAGTTACTGGAAAATTATCCAAGCAGAAGTGGAACAAAAGGTCTATTTCCAGATGAATGAAGCCTGGAAGTTTATTCCACACAGCCTTGGATGTCAAGAAGTTTGAACTTCCCCTCTTCTCCAGTACCAAAAAATGTGCAGAGAGAATACGCATGTTTTTGAAAGTCTTGTCTAGGCCATTTAAATTATATTTTCACAACACAAGCTCATCTGCAACAGGTACAAACTGCTGACAGAAATTTTGGAGATCCATAACCTCTGAAAACACTGAAGGTAAGGTCATTTTCTAAGCCCAAAGGTAATGAAACTCAGCAGAATGTTGCAATTCAGGCAAGAGAAAGCAGCTCAACTTCCCACCAAGAGGTCAACAGCAGACAGAAAGCAGCACGGCCAGCAGGAATGGAAACTTGTGAGAGAGAAGAGCAGCAGCTGAAGCAGAGTGCTTCTGCTGAATACCCTTCCAGGGCCACTGCTGCCTAACCCAGGGTGCTGCGAAACTGCTTCTGTTCTGTAACTGATTGGCTCTGTAGCTTAGGGACTCGTTTTTCTGCTGTTCAAAACATGATGCTAAAGGACACAGCTTTTCTTTTAGATAGTCTCTCAAAGAAGCATTTTCTTATTTCAACCTCTGCAGGACTGGACACATGCAAGCTTATGAGAATTTGCTGAAGGCTAAGTTCTGTAGAACTGGGCTTGTTGCATTTCACCAACACACTGGAAGTACCCATGACAGCAGACAGAAAAGGAGGCCATAAAGCTAAGAAAATCAATACATGTGCTTTAAAACAAATATAGAATATATCATTTTGGAGAGCTTTACAAGAAGTAAAAAACATACCAAATCAACTGCTTGCTAGTTATTACTGGTATCAAAGAACCTTAACCTAAGTTTATTTTAGCTGGCTATTACTTGTTCTCTGGCAGTGATTTTTTTCAGAAGGTGGAAATCATAATCATTAAGCTGACAAACCCTCAAAACAACTCCCTTTATGTCAATCAGCAATCCTTCTAGCCATACACACGAGTGCACAATACTATTAACATTAAAAGGGATTAAGTTCAACTCAGTGGGATTTTCACCTGTGGAAGAAGGCGACACTAAAAAACTGCTACCACAGTGTTAATAGCTCTTTTGAGTGTATTCAGACTTCAGAGTACTGTAATCAAAGCCTTACAAAAGAACAATAATAGGAAAAGAACTTTGGACCTAAATTTATAAATAACAAATCTTAAAAAAAAAAAAAAAATCTGTGCAAAATGCTCAGAGGCTAGGTCATCACATCTTGAAAAGGAGACTTATTTTAAATAACAGTAGACACAAACCATGTGATAGGATTCTACACTTATTTTAACCCTAATGCTGAAGAGAAGGGAAATTAGGGATGCAAAATCTTCCTCGATTTCTTCCCCTACCTGATTCTTGATAAAAACAGCCTCAGTGCGGGGGCCTACTTAGCTCATTTTTCTGCAGTTGCTAACTTAGAGATGAAAGAAAGGAACAGCCCGAGATGCAAAACAGATGAAGTTATCAGGAGGAGAGGAGTGGTGCCCCGGGAAGAAGGAAATTAGGAAACCAATCGCCTCTCTTCACGCAGCATTCACGCGACGGGTGCGGGAAAGACATCAACAGCCATCGGGACAGGTTTTCGGGGAAAAACACCCCTCTCTGTCTGGCCCCAGACCAGGGGCAGATGATTCAAGAGCGCGGTAGATGCGGGCACGGCAGCGACCGCGGAAGCCCGCGCAGCGCCGGCCGGGGTGCCCCGAGCTGCGGCCGGAGGCGGCGGGCGCGGCACTGCCC
>VZSE01011300.1:314667-341105 GCA_013398275.1 Promerops cafer
GGCCAGCCCTGGCCCCGCACCCGCGCTCGCCGCGCCGCCATTGGCTGGCGCAGCCGTCCATCTCCGCGGGTGGCGCTTCGCCCCCGCCCGCTCTTCCTGGGCCGTTTCCAGCGGCCGCTGCCCGTCGGGGGTGCGGTTCTGGCCTGGGGCCGGGACAGGCTTCGGGAGCGTCGTCGCAGCGTGGGTATCGCACCGGAGAGACCCTGGCCGGCAGCGTCACTGGCGAGCTGTGGCCCCGGGCGAGTCCGGGCAGGGCGCCGGCCGTGCGCGCGGTGCGGTGCCGCTATTCCGCGGTGTCTCCAAGCGGAATGAGCTCCTGCGGCACCGCGGGCTGCGCGGGCGCGGAGGGGAGGCGGTGACCCCTCCCGGCTCTCCGCAGCCCTCGGCAGGTGCCGCCTTCAGCCGGGCCCCCGCGTGCGGTTGGAACGGACACACCACCGGGAGCCCGGCGGGATCCCCGAGGTGGCGGGGCCGGAGCGACCCTCCCGTGCGGGGAAGTGGAGGGTGGGGACTGCCGCGGACTGCGGATAGGATCAGCACTCGTGGGGACCTGGCCGAGAAGAGGCAGCCAGGGGCTTCAGTGTCCTGCTGGGGGACAACGGGAGTGAGGTGAAATGAGAGCGTCAGGCTGGGTGTAAGGAAAAAGTTACTCATGCTGCAGACAGCTGGGCCGTGGGAGTGGGTTCCTCAGGGATTTCCACTCCCAAGCAGATGCAGTCCTGAGCAACCTGGACTGACCACGCAGCTGGCCTTGCTGTTGAGCTGGAGTTAAGTGAGAGGCCTCCTTACGACCTGCATTTCTAATGGGGGTTGACCTCCACTTGCCTAAGGTGTTTGGATGTGTGTGTGGATTCTGACTGCTAATAGGCCTGGATATGAAAAACTCATGGCAACTGCTGTGCTGCACAGGCTGCAGGCCCTGGGAGTGCTATGGAAACAAAATTATTTACATTGTGTGCAGTCATACTGATTTTGTAAAATCCAGCACATAACACATGTTGCCTGTACAAGTTCATCCCTTTTGTACATTATAACCTAAAGTTAACTACAAACTTCTTGCCTAACCTTCATGTGTACCAGGCCGTGCCTTTTTTCGTAGTGCAGAGAATAGATTTTTCTACTTTGGAGCAGAGCTGTGTAGTAAAATGAGGCATTTTATATGTAATCCCTGTGTAATTTCTAGGAAAATTAGAAGGCAGGGAAGAGGATCATGACTGAGGTTGCTGACTGTTTTTTACAGAATTCTGAAGAGATTGTAAGATACCAAGTTGTCTTTCTCAAAAATCTCTGTGTGATGCCATGTAACACATAGCTTCAGTCTGATTTTTTGTGAAGAGGTTGAGGGATGTGTTTTCACAATGCCAATCTTAAGATGCTGGGGTGTCATTTAGGGTAGCCTACTAGTGAAAATTAAGTCAACAGGCAATACACCATATATTCTACATATTTCATAATGTGCAATGTCAAGAAATCAAGTCCTATTTGACACCAATCAATATTTTTTCTTTAATCTTGGTGCTTCAGACGTAAAAGCAACCATGCAGCTCATAGGAGTGCTCTTAAAGGAAATTAATGTAAGCAGAGAGAAGCAATGAGTTGGCAATGAATAGAGAGCAGGCACTATTAGATATCTGTGCTTAATTCCACATGATCATTCTGCATCCACTGAAAGAGGTTAGGGACCGCTAATTAAAGAAGGAATTATAATGCATATGCACAAGCAGTTTTAATTTGTTTCAGCTATATTGCTTGATATTATAATCTTCATGTTTTATGTATTACACTGCATAATTTAAATAAAGCTGACGAATTATTTTTAGTATCTCTTGCTCCACATTCAAAAACAGCATTAAAAAAGCCTTTTGAATCTTTCAAAGAGGAGATGGAGTATCATTTTTCTTTTTCAGGAAAACCAGTCACTGCATTTTTTAATTTGATACAGCAGATGCTACAATTACCACAGCACTACTGGGTTAGGGTTTTACCTCTATATGCTTTCTGATGCAGAACAGACTCTAAAACTCTGTGTCTGGTCTTTCCTGGTTCATTCCTCAGATGCTCTAGTATCACTAAGCATGAAGAAAGATAGTAGAGTATGTGCCAGTTTCTCCAGAAAATAATACAGCAGCTTCCCATGCATGCCCAAAAACAGTAACTTCTAGTGTAAAAGACTTACGGGTGCAACAGGAGACACTTGGTCTCTGCTGCTTTTCCTAAGTTTGCACCACTCCAGCTGCTGTCTGTCATTGCCAGTACTTGTGTGGCTGCCAGTTTTTAATACCATTGGCCTGAGCAAATGTAATTGACACAGTACTAAAACCAACTGCCCCTGCAACAATCTTGTCTTCATTAAGGTTTCCAATGTTGCTAAAACCAGTGGAAATGCCCGCAATGAACTTTCCCTAGATTAGAAAATTCAGGAAGACTTCAAAGGAACTGCTTTTTTTCTCCTCTTTCCTCAGCAAGACTTGGACACTTCTGCTCAGAATCCCTGTTAGAGGTACCTCCCAGAGCTTTATTTATACTTATATTTCTCTCACATTGGTTTTAGGCCATTTGTTTTGGGAGAAATCTGCTGCCTTATGACAAACATTGCTTCTCTGATATACAGTTTTGGAAAAGTGAATAGCGTAGCAGTTTCATTAAATTAAAAATCTATGTTGCTTTTCTTTAAACAACATAAAATGTAACACATTTTTTTGGTGTATGCTTTTCCTGAACTTTTATTATGGGACAAACACGTCCTAAAGAGGAGAAGGATGTAGACAATTTCTTAAGCAGAGTAATGGAACATTTGGCGGCCAAATAAAGTCTGGGTCATTCTGTATGCAGCATGTCAGGTGGTGATTTTCATAGTCTTCTGATTTTTACAGAATGGGTGAAGTTCAAAGGGACCACAGTGTCTGATCCAACCTTCAGCAGGGTCATCCTAGAGCACCTTGCACATGATATTTCTTGAATATCCATTGAGGGAGATTCCAAAACCACCCTCACAGTAAAGTTTTTCCTCATATTCAAGTGGAACATACAACATTTTTAGGACAAGTACTCTGCTCTACTAGCACTAGAGAAAAGCCATTAATGTAGTTTGAAATATTTTTCTCGATCCCCTTTCCACTTCTCTGAGTCTGTATCTAAATTTTGTGTAGGTGCCACAGTGATAAGAACTGTTACCAATCTGTTGTTGTACTCAATATGCAAAATTTCTTTAAAGTGCTGATACAACTTACATGTTTTTTAAGAGATAGAAAGGCTGCAGCATAGGAGCTGCTGTCTATGGACTATAAATCTGTAGTCAAAATGGCTGTTTGCACAACTCTTGCGCCACTTTGCTTCTTGGATTTACCTAAATGACACTTTTATAATATTCATTCTGTAGTCGTCACATTACTCTTTTGGCACAGCCATGAGCAGTGTCTGTTACAAAAGAAAATAAGGGAAAAATATCCGTTTCTAATTATAAACTGTGTGATGTTAACAGAAAACAAGACATAAGGAAAAATACTTATGCTGCCTTCTTGTATGTAAAGATGTCTCCTTTTCAGAGATTTCAAGGAAAAATGAATTAGAAAAAGATCTCAGAAATGGCTGAAGTAAACACAAGAAAACTGCCTAATCTATTCCTGGTAAAATAATATAACTTTAGTTACACTTAGTTATATTTAGTGACTAACTTTAGTTACTCAGCAACATCATTGTGGTTTCTAATGAGTAAATTCCTGAGTGGTCTGGAAGCTGGTCCTGAAAATTGTCTCTCCTTCTTCCATAAAGTTTTCTTATAGATGGGAACAAGCTTCTAGGAGGCTGTTTTCTGGAAAGGAAATGTATTTTTTGTCCAGAGGTTAGCTTGCTGGCAAGTCTACTGGCATTCAGCAAGGTTCCAAGGCATTGGATTGATGGCTGAAAATATCTTCCATAATGAATAGAAAATATGCTACAGCATAAAAATACACAGTAGGAGAAGAAGATAATTTTACCTGAAATTTTACTGTGATAAAACTGCATAATTGATGAAGACATTTATCATGGACAATATTTTCAACCTGTTGGCACACGAGACTTCATGTTCCCAGTAATATCATTTGTATGCAGCGTCTGGAGCTGAAAGGTACACAATTTATGCACAGGAATGATGTGAAAGGTACCCTTTGGCATCACAGGAGTGGATGCTGCCACTGCATTTGATTCCTGGTCAAGGAATGCCCCTTCTGATTGGGCACTTTTTTAATGTGTGATTCTGCTTTGTGCTTCTGGCAGT
This sequence comes from Promerops cafer, assembly GCA_013398275.1. NCBI lineage: Eukaryota > Metazoa > Chordata > Aves > Passeriformes > Nectariniidae > Promerops > Promerops cafer. Next base: position 318,926 of record VZSE01011300.1, read on the forward strand.
AGAACAGTGCAGTGGATTCTCTCTGGGCCCAGATTTGACACATAAGATACAGCCCAAAACAAGAGACAAGTTATATTGCTGCAGTGTGAAGGCATGAGTTTTCTCCCACCCCAGCTGTGGTGCTGACAGGGAGGACAAATGCAGCAATCCCACTCTGACAGCTCTTGTGAGGTGATTATAAGTGGATAAATGTAATTGTGGGGGTTTGGAATTAGTAAGATTCTGATCTTGCAGACACTACTGGTTAAGGACTCATTCCTGTGACTGCATCTTCTGAATTGCTAAGATTCTTCTTGGTTACTGCTATACTGGCCTAAGGGTTGGCCTCAAGTTAGGACATGTCTCTGTAGATGTGCATTGTTGGACCATCCCATTAAAAGTAAAGAAGTCTGTTTTTATCTCTGAAGAAAAGGCACACCTTAAGGGCCTTTGCACCTTTTATAGCAATAGAAGTTGTGGAGTCTGGAGTGTTAAAGGAAAAGGATAAAATAACAAAAAATTCTGAAGATGAGCAGTACGTGATGTAAGATAAACACAATGAATTTAAACTTTTCATTCAACTAGAGAGAAGGGGTGGAGGAGGGGAGGCTGGGGGAAGAGGGGAAAGGAAGGAGAGAATCATGTGGGAAATACACCGCGTTGGTCATGAAATTAATACCCATAGGTTTATACTTTTCTTTTGTCTTTAGATTGCCTATTTGTTTGATTCTGTAGTATTGTTAAGTGTCAAAATCAAAGCCACAACATAAATTCCACCGAACAGCAAAAAACAACTAGTAGTTCAAAGTGACTGCTGATGTGAAAAGCCTGTGTTCCCTTGATGTTGCTGCTTGGCATCACTACCGACTGGGTAGTGAAGCGGATAACAAATATTGGCATGGGTAAGTGGCAAGTGTTGCTGAAGACCTAGATTTTGTTTGTAGAGCAAACATCCACAACAGATGGAAAGATCCAACCTGGCAGGCCAAGTAGGGCTCAAAATCAGTTATGCCTAAAGAAATGTAGTTGAAACATGATTGTGTGGTAATAAAGTAGAGGATGAAAGCCGTTAAGAAAGAAAATAAGTAACTTATTTCATAGCTGCACCAAACCAACCAATGGAGACTCCAGAGGCATCTTAAGTGAAGCAAAGGAGGTGTATTTTTTGTAACTTAGTAAAAACATGACTTTTCCATATCTGAGATTTCAACTGAAAAGCTTATAATTCTTAATTCATATACAATCTCTGTTAACATGTCTAAAATGTTTCTGTTTCTTATATACTAAGCAGTGATGAAAGCTTCTGGACTCCAGTTGGAGAGAGCTTGTGTCATCATCAAGTTTTCTGAGAGAGGGCTCTCAGCTGAAAAAAGCTGTAGATAATTTTCACATTTGAAAGGCATTTTCATGGGGCTGATAAATAGAATTGTGAAAAGGTAAGCTGGGAGGGATGTTTTTTATTTACATTGGAGTCTCATGATGGCTGTGCCAAATAGGTTAAGGTCCCACCCTGTTCCCATTGTCCTCAATGGTAAAATGGATATTTAGATTACCGTCATAGTGTCTATTGTACATATTCCTAGAATCATCCATCTTAAGATCCTGAGATCAAGATGTGGGAAACCTTGCCACTTAGCAAAAATGGAAGAAACTGAGGATGATTGTAACTCAGTATAAATCACTAAACACCTTGTAGGAACAGACTCACCAGGATTATTTCAGTAAGTTTTTGTATCACAGTGTCCTGTGGTAGGAAGCCAAACCATTCACTAAGAACACTTTGGAAGTGCGTATCGCAGTGTGACAGACCACACAATGAGAAAAGAGGACATTGGTTACTTAGCTGACTTCCATGCTAACCCTACAACTGAGTGGGAGCCTTGGCACCACTACTTCAATAAAGACAAATCAGAATATAGATCAGAATACTTGTAAAGGAATAAAGTCAATTTTCTGCAAGTTTTTAACAGAATATTTCTTTACTTTCCAAAAATTCTAAGTTTCTACCACTCACTGAGTATTTTCCTGCTAAGTTTTGAAACTTTCCAGTGGCAAAAAGATAGGAATTCACAACATAGGCACAACATAAAATCAGCAACACCCCCCCAACAAAACCAACCACCAAAAATCCCCAAGTAGCAATGGTACTTATCCACTTCTTCTCACAATTCTAGCAAAGGGGGAACCCATATATTTGATACCATAAACAACCATTTACCTGTTTTCTGAAACTATAACTTTTTCAAAATAAAAAACATATCCAGCATCAACTCTGCTTCTCTTCTTTAGGATATGTGCTGAGGATGTTCTAAAGCAAGCTTTCCCAGGCCAGAGTACTGGTGGCATGGATCGCCTCCGGTTTCATGTGTGGAACAAACAGGGCCAACCACAGAAATTGGTCCAATGGAAAAGTAATGTTAAGAAAATATTTAGTCTTTCCTAACTGTTCCAGTTGTGGTTCTGGCCTTCACTTTCTCTGTGAGGACAGTGCATACAAGAGGCAGTTAAGATACTTATATCTGTCCCATTCCAAGTGCTTAAATACGATTCCTGACTTTTCCCGGCTACTCCTCCAAGTATCTGGAAGCAAGAAAGCAGCACTATGCATCCTATCAATTATCTACAGACCATTCGAAAATTGCCTGCTGACTCCATCTTTGAGATTGCTACTATGGAAAACACAAAAGTTGTGTGTCTGTAAATGTCCTAATAAATCCACTTCACTTGATTGTGACATAAAACTTTTCCAATAGTTCATGCTTACCAATAGCTCATTCCACTGCTATGAAGATCCAGATATATACAGAAATACGTTTTTCTCATACATGTTTTTAATAGGGAATGCATTTGTAGCAGCTGAAGAAGATAGGAATATTAAGGTTGGTGTTAATATGTAAAAATAGTTTAAAGTTTCCTGATTGAGAGGAAGGGAGGGAGAGAGAAGGGAGGCATTTCTCTTCATAAAAATGTGTCACTGGAAGGGTAGCAATAATGTGTGTTTTTGTGACACTTCATCACAACTAAGAGATAATTTTTTTCTTCCAAGTAACTGTGGGGTTTTTTTTCCACAGTCTCAGTGTTCCTCTCTTGGTTTATCCACATATTTTTCTACAATTATGTGTGTTTTTGTAAGCACACATTTCCAGTATCTCTGAACTTGCTTCCCAGGGTATGACCCAATCATTAAGGCTGAACTAGTCAAGTGATTTAACATACAAGGATTTCAGGTAGGGTGTAACCGGAGGAGGGAATGCAGCCCACCCAAGTCTGAGACTGTGAATGCCAAGTTCAAGTAAATTTACTAGCAGGCTTTTCCTTTTAACCCCCCCACCAAAACATATAATCAAAAGGTGAAGAGTTCAGTTATGGAACAAACAGGACCTCTTTAAAAATATGTAGCTGGCTGTAGCCAAAGACAAACTATGATGTCACTGGGTGGGAACTTCCCCTCACTGTATGCAAGCAACATTGGAGTGATGTGATACAAGATGTGAATAAAATCACAGGAATGATTTCAGTATATCTTGTGGTATAGTTGTTACAACTAATCTGCAATATCTGTGTTTTTCTGTTTCATACCTTTGAATGTTGTTCATTTTCCACAAATTGGTGCCCACACAATTTTCCATTCCTAGCCACACTATACTCATAGGCAGACTGAAAGCTAATCTGATTTGCAAAGTTGTCAGTCACAGCATCGATTAGATAGTAGATAATGGTGTTAATGCAATCATTAAATGGCAAGCAGCTTTTGCAATGTTTTCTTTGAATAGCTTGTGGGGCCCCATCTATGTTACAAACACAGCTGATTTGAGGAACCTGGCTACAGACAAGTTACCCTATACTGGGTGTTAACATTTATATTGATTGGTCCTGCAAAGAGTTCGGTACCTAGTTCATATTTATGTCTGTTTGCAGGACTGGAAGCTAGTTTTGCCCTCAAGAGATTTCCCATGCAGCCAGTTAGGCTTAGCTACCTTTGCAGCAAACTGCTTGAGGAAAGGCCTTATGTGCTGCTGTCAGAAAATGTGTCAGAAAAATGTGTTTTAAAGAAAAATTTGTACTTATGTTGATGTTTCTAATTTTCAGTATTCCATGTAAGACTCTTAATGGTGACAAAAGAAACCAAGCTGGTTTCTTTTTCTTTCAAATTCTGGCTTCACTCTATCACTATAAATCAACCTCTCTTGACAGCACAGGGGGCCTCTATTTTATCCTGTATGTTTTACACTGTACTATGGCCAGCAGTGTGAATCAACTGCTTTACTTTTGCAAGCTTAGGCCAAAATAAGTTAAAGATTAAAGCAAATTAGCTTGATTTTTTTTTCCTACTAGAATATGGGCAGAGAATTCCACACAAACTTTTCTCAGGATTGACTATTAGAAACTTTCTTGGTCTGTGGTGAACTACATTATTATATATGTAGTTCAGATATGTAGATCCAGATAAAATATCCATCTCTTCTTCATTTTGCTTTTCCAAAGGAATGTTTCCTTTTTAATTAATTTGACTTTTCCATTTCACTGATGTAGTATTCTTTTTTATTAATCACACTCAAAAAAAAAAATGGGATAGTTAAAAAACAGCTTCACAACTGGCATTGATTTTCAAAGAAATCTGTTAGCATTTTCAAGTACTGTATTCACAAAGGTCAACAAACTTAAAATGGACAAACCCATTGTCTGAGTCTATAGACTGCTGCGGGGAAAATGTGCTTCACGAAGAGCTGATCTCTTTAAAATCATCTATCTTAAGTCTTTGCCTCAGATAACTTTTTAGCATTACAAAAGTGTACCACATATAGCCATGACATTGCCAAGACATCTGTGATGTCTTATTTTCAGATAATGTAAAATTTGTCTGACACACGGCCAAAAACTTCACACTCTTCTTTTTAAAATATGGATTATTAATTTTGTTTCTTGAAAGGAAGAAATTACAGTGAGTATCAATATAGAGCCCAAATATCCAATTTCAATTTTTTTAATACTGCATGATTGCTTTATTAAACACAAAACATTTAATCAGCATGATTGCTGTAGTGATGTTTTATCATGACACTAACTTTGACTATTATCCATATGACATTTAGCAGTACTTCATTTTTATATGAATAAAAGCATCTTTCACAGTTAAAAGTGTATGTGACTGGTTGTATTGTTAGTAAGGAAAATTATTTTACTGTATGCAATTCTAGATTATTGTGCATTAGGGAGTGATATTGTCTTTTGGGTGAGTGAAACAGCCATTATATATATAAAATCAGAAACAATGTATTTGTTGACATCATTACTGTTTAGCCTAGAAACTCTCAGAAACTAACTTTTGCATTGTAAATACGGACTAACATCTGTCCATGCAAGCTCTGCTCAGAGCAGGTTAGAATTCCTTGCGAAATCCATATGCACCACATAATTTCACTTAAATTGATTTGAAGTGTCTGCACAGCAGGTGTGTGCTAAGTGTTTAAACTGGTTCAAGGGAGACTAGGAGTGCAATTCCCTGTTTGGAGCAGGCCTACTACAGCATTCAAAAAAGAAGCAATAACAGCATCAGCATTGCTCAAAACGTCCTTTGGAGCCGAGCAGAGCGGAGGTGCCCCTGGCAGCTCCTTTCAGTGACAAGCGTTCCACTGCGCTGCCGAGTGGAGCAGAGAGTTTGCCCTGAGACATGGCTGCCTTCCCCTCAAATGCCCTCTCAGCCCGTAATCCACAAACCCCACTAATCTGCACTGGGGCTTCCCTGCATTACCGTGGATTAGTGACGCGCTCCTGTATCATATAGCATATTTACGCACTGTTTACAAACCCTATGCAGTTTAACCCGTGACAAGCATGGGGCTGTAATCTCATGTACTGTCAACCTTGTTAAGTACAAGTATAAAAATACAGCTATAAATAGTGTTATGCTTACTTCACAGGAGAGTTTTATACAACATACTGCATGTATACTTTATAGCCAGCTTTTCACATTCTTGGAAAGGGAGGTTAAGTAACACTCGGCACATTCAGCCGTTCCTTTGCACAACAGCAGCCTCTCACAAATCTGTCAGGAGGCAGTGGTGTTCAGGGACTTCGCCTGGATTCCCCTTTACTCCACAACCCTTTTCTAGTGGCTTGGCTTCCAGCCTAGCAGTGTTACTTATTCTTCCTCTCTCAAATAAAATCTGTAAGCCTCTATCCTACAGGAAGCCTGACAGCCTTAGACTCCCTGCTCCTGAAAGCTTCAATCACCCTATTTTTTAAGGTCTACTAGTAGTCTTCTGCCAAGCATGGCTCAGTTCAAAAGTAGTTGTGACTAATTCAAAAGGAGAAGCAATTTAAAGGATGCACTGAGTTCCTTTAATCTCACCATTTGTTTGCTCTTTTCGCTACCCATCACCATTGTATTGTCTCTTTTTCTTCACTTCTCTATGGTGAGCCAGTGGATGAGTTACTGTAGCAAGATCAGGAAAACTGGAAGAGTCCTTTGCTAGGCTTTCAAACTTCTGGTCTTCCTGTGCCAGGTGCCTGGCACCTAAGGCCGTGGCAGCCCCTCTCCTCCCCGCTTCCACCCCATCAGTCCACAGTCTCCCTGTGCATAGCTCCCACATGCAGTTGCCATCACCAATGCAAAAACGTACCCACAGCCCCTACAGAAGGACTGGCAGCACTGAACTGTTTTCTCTTGTTCGGTAAGAAGGGCCGGAGCCAAGCAGTGAGGTGCAAAGTGCAAGATCCACCAAGGAGTAATAGGGTGCTGTGGGAAGGACAGCAGGGCAACCATGCCAGAAGAGTAACCAAATGCCTTCCTAGAAGTCTGCATACAGCATGTGGATAGGCACACAAAGAGCTCTGCATCTCTGCACCTCACAAACACTTACATTACAAATTCTGTAAGTTGTCCTTCTTTAAGAAAATACTATACCTGGAGTTTCTGGGAAAGTCATCCCTTCAGGACCCAGTTGGGGCACTCCTTTTCCTTTTAAAACTTGCACCTCACTTTACATCCCCTCTCTCCTCGGCAACCTCCTCTTCCTTTTCCTGTCTGACTGCTGCAAGACTGTATTCAGTCCCTACTCTGCTAAAGCTTCAGCAAAGTTATAAAATGTGGCAAGGACAAGTGTAGGGGAGATTCTGACACTGGTAAGATGTGCAAGCCTGAGTTGCATTGATGACTAATTTTTGTGGCAACAAATTACTGACTATTGCTGTAGTCTTCAGTTCTAACACTAATTTCACTATGAACATATTGCTGCTTTTTCTACAGAATAGATTCCTTTTCTAGGTACTCTGGTGGCCTGCTGAGCTATATGTACCATTTTTCATTGACAGACTTTAATTAGAACCAGAAGAGATGTATCTTTCTTCTCTTTTAATGTGGATGTAATTTTACATTTCTTCTTTGGTACATCTTACTTTTTTACCAGGATTGTAACTACGGGGAAGGCAGGAAAACTTAAGTCAAAAGAGATTTCTGGTCTATGAATATCTGGATTACTTCATCAGAGCATTTGGTGATAGTACCTCTTTCTTCTTGCCTTCTCACTCCAACAGCTGGGGTACTTTTATGGTGCACAATTGTAATGGGAAGCTGGCCTGAGAAACAAGAAGTATATCCAGGACCACCCACCTGCAGTAATGACCGAACTGAACTGTATTCTCTACTCTTTGAAAAATGTAAAGGTTTAATATGGGGATGCTGTATCTGTAGAATCAAAACCATTAATGCCTGTTAAAATTATCACCCTTATTGAAGAATTTTTTTTTGGTTGACTTTGTGCAGCAATATTGGAGAGGCTTCTGTAACTTGCATCTCTGTTGAATTTTACACTAGATGCAGCATTTACCAGCATTTCTGAGGAAATTTCTAGGCAAACTGAACTGCAAATTTGCTTTATGTGTGACTCTGGCATACATTAAGAAACCACCTACTTTAGAGAAGTAGTGGGAACACTCTTCACACAACATGCACAAACCGTCTTATGATTTAAATGTGAACAGACTATGTATCTTTGCCATGTTAGCTCAATAATCCAAACTTCCCTCGGGCAAGTTGCCTGTGTGTCTAAACAGCACACATCTGTTCTTTTCCACCACTTGTTTACATGTTCTTCCTCTCTGTGTGCCTGCTCCATCCTCATTTTAAATACATTCCTTAATGCTTTGTTTATTTCCCATGTACATTTCACAACTGCATGCTGTAACAGTAGTATGTGTTGAGTGCTGGTTTTATATAATTTATGATCCAGTGTTTGTTTTTTAATGTATTAGTGTGTATGAAGAATAACTCCATGAAGTCATTCAAGGTTAAAATCAAGCTTTCTGGCTTCAGGCTGATTGGGCAGCATCGCGAAATACCACATTGCATGGTAATGTAACAAATGAATCTACTCTGATACGTACTGTAATACAGAGTAGGGGATATAGGATTGGAGAGAAAAATCTAATTAAAATTAGGAATTTAATAGTGTCATCCAAAACACTAATCCATTCTTTTACTAAGCATAATAAGAGGAAAAGTTCACGCTGAATTAAGAAGCAACATAAATATTTTTAAAATAATGACATCTTCAGTCTTCTGTTTTCAGGTATTAAAGAGTTTGATTTTCAGAAATTCTGGGTAAATATCTGTTCGGTAGCACTGAAAAAATAATGCTGGATAGGTGGGAGGGAACTTCTATGAAGCCCACCATTTTTGCAATGTTAGTACAATGTTCAAATAGTAGTTAATGTTAGTACAAATATCAGGACGATGAAGATGCTTATTTTACCCTAGGGCTAGAGTTTGAAAATTGTTACTAGAGCAGCTCAGTTCTGAGATGTATCTTACAAAAGAGCTTAACATTATTTTGTGTTTTCTTTTTAGTCTTTAAAGTGTTCTACAATTAATACACCAGATAGCCTGAAGTGGGTTGTTTGTTCCTCTACTGAAATGACAATTGGTGCTACCAAAACAAAGCACTCAGCACAGGACTTGTTTACATGGTTAGTCTGCTTGCTTATCATATTTGAGTGCTGATCAGTGCTGCCTCAGTCTATTTTTCCAGAGCCTCTGGTTGCCAGCCTGGAGTAGAGCCTGCAGTGTGGGTTTTTACAAAATGCTTAACAATAAAAGTAAAATTCACAGAGAAATATTTTCCCTTTTTTAATGTAGAAATCTCAGCAAGCATATGAAAAAGTCTATGGCATTAGGAATGGGCACATCTGACATTTAATTTCTGTAAAATGCACCCACAGACTAACAATGTATCATTCAGAAAAGAAACCAAGTATTTTCAAGGTAGAAACATAAGCAAAAAGGTATTCTCGTACATAAATGAGTATTACTGTAGGAAAAAAGGTTTCTGCTAATTGATCTGTTGGAATTACAAAACCCTACAATTGGCAGAACAGATTCAGTCTGGAATTAAATTCAGCATGGAATCAAAAATCAAACACTGAGGAACTCATTGAGATAATGATTTCTGCTCTTAGGCTTTTTTCTTTTTTTTTTTTTTTTTGGGGGGGGGGGTGATAAGTAACTACGCAATTCAAGTCTCTTCTATTTGTGATGGCTATAAAAAACGCAAAAATATTTTTTTGGATGTGTATAAATACTATGGCATAATGTCATGTTGGTCTCTGATCCTTGTGAACACAACTATTTCCTTTGGACAAAACCCTCTCTTCATTAGCACTGAATGGTATTTGTCAGTCTTTTTCCTGTTTAGATAATTTGTTCAGTGTTGATATATTTAAAAACATTCAATTGGTTGGAATAGTATCTGCGGCTTTCCATCAAAGGAGTGATGGCAGTGGCTGTGGGTCTAAATCTCAAAGCACCACTCTGTAGACTTCCTAAGTGATTAGTACAGAGTATTATCGCTCTCCACCATCTGGCTATCTAATATGGAAACGATATTAAAGGAATCAGAAGACCTCTACAGGCTTCGTCACTTTGGAGGTACAGAATGTCACAGCAAAAATGTGGAAGCTACGTTTAAAATAACAAGAGATACACTTAAACATAAAAGAATTATTTCTATTTGCAGGGAAGACGTATATCTGTCCTCCCTTATTTTAATTACTTGCAAGTATATAAAGCCATACATAGGTATACTGAGATAATGCAGCTTAGCACGTATACGCAGGCTGCATATTTAGCATGCTAGGAGTGAAACCTGTTTAAATTAAGAGTCTCATTTTGGTTTTGATGTCACTACAATTAGTTGATGTGTTGGATGGTTTCTGAGGCTTTGATTCATCTATGCTTTAAAGGTTTTGAAGTTAAATGCTTTGGGTAAGGCAGAATTAAAGAATCATCAGAAATTTCTGTACTAAAGCCTCACAATCCAATACATAAAAACTCTTGTAATTCAGTGTACTGTATATCTTTGTGTATAAAAATATCCCTTTATAAGGAAGAACAAAAGATACGCTTCTCCACTCCAGGAACATTACATGGAATAAAGAGCCTCTGAAAACCTCCGAAGCACAGAATGCAAGCTTGTGCTGCCAGACAAAAGTGAAAGCCTATCCTGTTTTCTCTCTCCCTGATGTAGTTGCTGTGTCAGATGAGGGCATCAGGGCAGATTCAAAAGTCAGAATGAAGAAAAAAGAAACAGTGCAGAGGGAAGTGTGGTGAACTGAGTCCTACAAACACCTAGGTTTCCCCTGTGCAAGCCCAGCTTTAGGCTTTTTAATTTTTTAATTCTGTTTTACAGAAGTGCAGATAAAGGCGGTAATTAAAAATGGGTTATCAGATTCCACTCATTTGTAGGTGTTGTGCTCCGGGGTATTGTAAGCCCTGTATCCGGCAAAGAGGAAAGAAGAAAAAAAGGAGGTCTTTTCTCCTGTTTCCTTCAAGCTGTTTAGGAAGTTATTTCTTTATTTCTTTTTAAATGGTTTTATTTTTATCTCACAATGAGAATCAGTTTCTTTGCCTTGCCAGAGAATCCTGAGCTAGTGGGCTTTCTACTCATGTCACAAAAGTACTGTAGCTGCTTATGAGGAAACAACACGTTTGGCTGAGCAGCACAACTAATAGAGTCCAGTTTGGTAAAAATTTGTGTCTTTTGGTCCAGAAAACTCCTTCCCCACTTCAGTGATCTCAGGTCCTCCTCTGTGGCACCTGCCTCAGACAAAAGACAGCATGAACTGCAGCTAACCTGGAAGGAAGGACAGTAGCAGAGCTGAGAACCTTTCCCTCTGCTAAAGAATTATTTTCCTTTCTCTTCTTGCTAACTGTAGGGTTCTTTTACAAAGATTGTTAAGGCATTAATTGTCTTTAAGATGACAATTCTCTCGCACATATGGCTGAAATTGGTCACTGACTTCAAATAATAAAGGGCAATGGCTGACAGCAGTCGCACGTGCCTAAGGAAACTAGGCTATCAAATCACTTCTAATATGTGGTTTTATATTTTATATTCTCAGTACTTTTCACCACAGTTCTCTGACCTTTGGTTATGTTCTTCATGATATCCAAGGAGCATAGTAAGTAAGAAAACCCAATAGCATCTTCTTATCCATAATTTCACTTCTCTTTCTTCTCCATGTATCATGAAAAGAGAGCATCTTTTCCCTTTGTGTCCAAGCTGCTTATTATACACATGAAGGCTGTGGAAATGTGTAGCACTGCTTTTGGCAGCAAAGCCAGCTCAAGTCAAGTTGATGAGCTCTGTTTACTGCTCCCAATCTGATCAAATCTACATTGTACTTTGCATCCACAAAGAAGTTGTGTGGACAGAGCTGTCTCTGGACTCTAGGATAAGGTGGCTTGTTAAAATGATACACATTAAAAACCCACAGAATTAATTTTTTTACGGTATAGTTAATCCAAATTTCTTCAACGGTCTCATTCTCATTTCTTCTGCTTCAGTAGTGAAGGGGGAAATGTGCACTGCTGGAGTGGGAAAAGGAGCTGGGAGATGAGTCTTAAAGCAAATCTGCTACCAAAGTGGCATAATTTTGAGTTATTCCTGAAGTGTGAAATTCTGTTCTGACTGAAGATACAGCAAGCTTGTCCTTTACTGCAGGGTGGATAGAATTCCATCTTGGGCAGCCACAGCACAAGGGCAAGAATCCAGGCCCTACTGACATCAGGAGTAAAATATCCCATGAATTCAACATTGGGGCACCGAATAAACTCCAATAGTTGCAACTCTGTTCTAGGAGAGCTGTAAAACCCGTGAAACGTTATCTGTCAGTTGAATCTCCCCTGCCATTACAAATTCCAATCATAACTATGGAAAAAGAATTATTAAAGGACCAAAAGATAAAATTAAAATTGCTCCATACTTAACTGTCCCAATCTTTTCAGCAATTATTTAGGACACAAATAACGTTCAGTTCTACTGTGCCTACATTTGCATGCATAGTTTAGGCAAATATTTTTTGAGAGTATTTAAAATTTTCTCGTGTGATTTTTTTTTAAAAGCCAGTGTCAATTAGTGCAGACTGTGACCCATTTTCCATAAAATTGGCACTAACAAGGCAGACAGGGGCACACAGTTTGGCAGTACTAAAGACACAAGTTTCACATACCTAAAAAACATCAGGTGCTGGCAGAATATACAAGGAGAGAGAAGAATTGTCAGCCTCTGTGCAGTGTTCAGGGAGTTCCTAACCTTCCATGTCTGGTTTGTAATGTACAGGACCTGCTCATGAAGACCTAATTCTGGACTTCTGGGGTTCCTTTCCCCCAAGTAATGAGCATAGAGCAACCCACATGGGGAACACTTGATACCAAGGCCAATGAAAACTAGCACAAGATAGCTTTTGGTAAGGAAATACACATTTTCCAAACAATTTAGATACCTTATTTTCAGTTTGCACCCAGAAGTATCAACGTAGTCAAGACATTGTAATAAGATAACTCAGTTAAATGTATTTATTCTCAACTTTAACACATTGTTAGGCATGTACAGTCTATGGGTGAAAGCAGGAACCCAACAGCAACAGTGTTTTTTTCTGATCCTAAGAGGACAGGTTTTTTGGCAGAAATTGCTTTGGTATTCCAAAAGCTACTGTCTCCTTCCAGTGTGCTAGTGGTCTTGTAGTAACTGTAAAATCTCTATACAGCATAATCACAGTAAGCATATACCCCTTTTGTCTGCAAAGGACTTATTAAATATTCTATTGTCCTCATTGTAGAGAGGCAATATACACATTCCCTTTTTTATGGTGTAAATTAGAGAAAGAATATGAAGATGCCACTTTTAAAAAAGCAGATTTAAATAAAATATAAACCACTTTATAATTCTCTAGACTATTCCTTCTAATACAGCTTTTATTACAGCTTTACATCCTGGATTTCTACCAACATAGATGTCATCTCATGCAATTAAACTGGACCATTTTCAACAGTGTTGGATGCCATGAATCACTCAGAAATCAACTTTATGAAATATACCTGGGGGAGAGTAAACTTTTCAAGTAATAATACTTTAAAAGATTCGGGAATAGGTATTTACAAGACATATCTTTTATGACATATGATTTACTGAAATTCTTATGGGTTTTTTCTGAAATTATCTAATAGAAATTTAAAATGAGATTTTAAAATGAAAGTTTATAAAGAGTACCAGCTTTTGTCAAGGCCTGATACTTATCACACAAACAAGAAGTTACCTTGTCTAGTTTTCATTAGATAGATTTTTGTGGTGGTGATTTCTTTAGTTGTAGGGCAGAGAAGCTCCATCTGAGATAGACAGACTGGCGTATACCCCAGGGAGCCATATGACAAGCATTAAACGGCTTAGAAGATTGTCTTAGTGCATTATTAGTTCAGCAGTTGTAAGGATTATTGCTGGTGGTGTTTGGGATTTTTTTCTGGCAATATCATAGTAAACAACAGTTTAAAAGAGAACAACAAAGTAGTTTTGCTGGTACTAACAGCTGTATTTTTTTCAAACAGAAGGAGGAGTGCAGGACAAAACCCATAGATTCCATGTCTGCACAGTACTAACACAGCACTGTCCACAGATATCTGAGCTGCTTCTGAATGACTTAAATTCACACTGGGAGCAGAACAAATTAATTAGTGCAGTATTCTCTTTGGGCTGTTTGCTTGGCTAAGAAGCCCAGTATATTCATCCAGACGTACAGCCACAGTAAACACAGCCATCCAGGTCCCAGTACCTAAGGCCAGTTGTTAAGACCTGGACTCTGCTTCTCTTGAGCTGTGCAGGCACAAGTAATAGCTCCTGTTTAAGTTACAAACCTTTCAGAGCAAGAAATCAACCTTCTCAGTATTAAGCACAAGATAATTAAGGCAGGCATTAACCATAAAGAATAAAAGTCAAGACATCTAAGTTGTGTGCCAAAATACAGAAGCTGAGGAGGAATTTAAGCTAGGTTATATTGCAAAAGTTGAAATCGTAGAAAAAATTACCTTTCCAAAGACTTTCTAAATTACTGTACAGGGGAATTAAATTGCATTTTTCAAGGCCAAAAAAAAAAAAAAAAGAATGTTCCAGTACTTGAGACATAAGGTAAAATCTGGACAAGAATTTCAATAGTAAGCATTACAGTTTACATTGACAAGACTTTATCTTAGGTAAAAAGTTAACTTCTCCCTAACACATGACAAATTGAGAGAAGAGCTTTGAGAGGTTTGAGACAAACACAACGCTTATGTGATAAGTACTAACTGATAGGCAGGAGCTGTGCCTCCTTGTAACTGAAGGAACACGGAGAGTGAGGATGAGGACAAACCTTGTTTAATGATGTTGCACATAGGCTGAAAGCCAGCAGATGGTCAAAGTCAGGCTGAGATCTTAATTTGAAAAATATGAAGGAGAGAAAAACCTGAGAGTGAATTTGATAAAGATAGTAACTTGTTCATTAGATGGAAGAAGGTAAGAAATTAAAGGTATACACAAAGGGGTCAAGGAGTAAACCAAATCCTCCAAAGGCAATGTGGAAATGTGGGATAATCATGAGACAATGTTATCATAAAAATCAAGTAAGACAAGATTTCAATGGCAGAAATTTGACCCTGATTCGAAAGATGTCAACTAACCACAAAGAACAATTATGGGCCTTGGGTCATTTGAGACTTGAGTGAAAAGAGATTCAACTGTAAGGCAGACAATGGACTGTAGAACATGCAATTTTAGAAGAACTTAGACGGCAAATGTAAACAGAATATTGACTGAGGCTGGAGCTGAATGGGTAAGACATAACATCTACAAAAGCAAGTACATACAGAGTTATTTTCAAAGGCACAAAGGCCTCTTAAGTTGCCAGATCCAGTGAGAAGTCAGTGAACTCTACCTAATCACCCTCCCTTGCTCTGAAATCTCCCTAATTATCATTCTAATTACATGGATATGACGAGCCAGCTGTCATTAGTGGTACTTCCCATGAGTCTCTGGAGTCCTACAAATACAGTATGTAATTGGTAAAGCCTGCTGTAGACCCAGACATAGATTTGACACAAGTGCAGCTCAACCTATCCTTCAGCAATTCAGTTTGCTTTTCCCTGCCTTGTTTTACTGCAGGTCCTTCTCCTCATCAATTAAGGGAACAGATCCTTGACATCTACATCACTTCAGGAAAGCATTAGTTCTTTCACTGAACATACCTCAAATGAGGGATCCTATTGCCTCATTCACCTTCCCAACTGTTGCAAAAGCATATAGCAACCCTTTTCTGGCTATGATCCTTTTAAAAAGTCTCCATGCACCTTACCTGTCTTAGAGAGCTATGTTGTGAGGAAGGTTGTTCTTGGAATTGCAGATATCATTTTGCCAAGACACAGCAGAAAGAACCTACATGTCCCATAGTATTATTTGTCTACTATTTTCAATTTGTTTGTTATTTTCAATTTTGATGCTTATATGTTTGCTAAAATCATGATGATGATTTTAGGAATCAGTGCAAATTAGAAAGAAACAGACAGGTTATGTCACCCTGTCATGCTATGTTACATGGGGAGTTACAGAATTTGGTAAAAACTCAATGCAAGTATACCTTATACTGAATATTTTGAACTGAGTACGAGTTACGTGTCTAAAAAATTCAGATTCCCTGGATGCCCACCAAAAATAGAGTTTTTGATAGAGTGCATTTTAATGTGTGCCTGAGCTCCTTCCTTTCAGTGTTTCAAAGCATGTGTAAGCTTTCATGACTTTTAAGCCGTAGACTGATTCTCTTACGTATAAGCAAGTCCAGCTCTCTTAAAATGAAAACCATCCATAAAGTGAATAAAAATAACACCAAATAACAACTTTTTGTTTCCTTCCCTACATGGGTACAAGTTCTTGTGGTAAGACCAAATAGCTTTTTTGATCAGACCAAATGAACTACAGTTCTTCTGGATCCCTGAGGAGATGTTTTCCCTCTCCATCTCCTCACTTTATGCTAGCTATATTAAACAGCTCTTAGTCCACTATCACAGACACATGACAATAGTCACATGTTGGCTTATGGAGACAGACTGGATGCCTGACAAAATGACCCAAACATGGTTCTTTCCATAGGGCTGTTTAAAACATTGTTCTAACCTGGACTGAAAGTTAGATGCACGACTGGAAATGCAAATATTTTCCTCCCTTTTAGTTATTGCAGCTCATCTAGTGCCAGAGTAAGAATGTGAATTGAAAGTGGCTCAACAAAAGTCTGCAGTATTGAATAAGAACTGT
Source organism: Promerops cafer (assembly GCA_013398275.1). Taxonomy (NCBI): domain Eukaryota; kingdom Metazoa; phylum Chordata; class Aves; order Passeriformes; family Nectariniidae; genus Promerops; species Promerops cafer. The sequence continues at coordinate 335,515 of VZSE01011300.1, forward strand.
ATGATGTAATCTATTAAAGACATAGCAGTGTGCTAATCTGGAGAATTAAAATGTGTCTCTTTCCCCATAGTCAGAATGTGTTTTTCTTTAATTATATTTGGGTTTTTTTCATGCTTTGTCATACTAGAATGTGGACATGAGTTAATGTCTTTGACCGACGTTAAAATTATGATTGTAAATAAGGGAGATTTGAACTGGTTCATCCTTGTGATTTTATAAATTGAAACCTTGAGCCTCACGAAGAGGATCAGGAAACTCCACCATCAGCAAAGAGGTGGAGAATAGCCTCAGATCCATACATACAGATGGATCCAATAACTCTTAAGAGATTTCAGTGACAGAAACTGGATGCCATATCACATTGCACCAAGTGTGAGTGGTAGCTAAACCAATGTTAGAATCGAGATCTCTCGTTTCTCTTGAGGTCAGGGGTGCTTTTCTTCCTCAAACAATAAGTTACTGTTTCCCTGAATATCTCGTAGGAAAGGTATTTTGAGCATCACTGGTTTTTTGTTTTAGACTTTAGGTTAAACATAAACAGACATCTTAAGAGACTTCTGATGTGAGATGTGGGTGGGATTTTTTTCACGGTTACACCCGGCAACACCAGGGGTAAATCAATTTCAAAATTAATGTGAAATATAAAACAGCACTGCTTAATTATTTCTTCCTAGGCAGGCTCTAACTTGGCAGGATCACAAAACCTACACTGCGTGAAGTCTTCTGAGCACTCAAGCTTTACAGCATTAACCATAGCCATCAGCAGGTTCTTCCATCGTGATGAGGGTTAGTATAACAATCAAGAAAGGCTGTTTTGACTCAAGTGTTTCCAGTTAGAGAGCAGATGTTGAATTTAATTGTCTGGGATTCAAAAGGCTTTGCCACAGCATGTATTGGGCTAAAACATGAAGTTTTTTTCCTAATTCTAAACCATAAGAAAATCTGGGCCTTGATCCATTTCACCCAACTTCAGCCTTCTAGCCAACATGCAGATTAGAGGTTGTGTCTAAGCAAGACACAATCCTGGTTGTTCATGAAGGGAGTATACCATCTCTAGAACAATTGTTTAATTATATGAAATACAGTTCACATAGGCCTCTGTCTTTATTGACTCGTGAAGAGTCCCAAAACACGTATATTCACACCTTAGGCTAAATGAGCAACTGTCAGAAGCTCTGGTAGTGCTCATGAACTAATGTCTGGGCTCCTCTTAGGAAAAACAGCAGGTACACACCAGAACAGGTGGTACACCAGAAATGCATGAAGAAAGAAGAATGATAAGCTGAACTTCAGGAAGAATTCTAATACATTCTGGCAATAAGGAGCATAGATTTGGTTTTTTTCTTAATTGGACAATGGGCTATGCAAGCGTGCAGGAAAGATACTGCCTCTGTTCCACAGACATCCTAAGTTGACAAAAAATCCATGAATAAGAGAAGGAAATAGATACAAGGCCACACACAAAGCCTGCATAGTGGTGACAAATGCAGTGTGTTTATGCAATACCTGAAGCTTGAGAAGGTAGGAAGCCAGAGCTAAAAAATAAGCTTGTGTCTGAAGGGAGAGACAGACAGAAGAACAAGAGGAGAGCAAGAAACAGAACAGATTGGCAGCGTAGAATCAAGATTTTTCAGTTTAGTAAATAAATACGTATTTCCCCCACCCACATCTGGAATAATATGAATTCTGGATTCAAAATTGCATTCTTTACTTGCTTAAGACTCCCAGTAAAGTGTCTTTTGCTCAAGGAATGCAGGATCTAGTTACTGTCTCAGCTGCATGACTTCTCATGACTTCTGCATGTAACTGGCCGTATTCACTCAAACTTTTTAATTGTAGGCAGTGTCTTCTCTTACTTAAACACTTTCCATCCACTTTTCCCCTGCACATGCTTTTTTAAAACCTCTTTTTCAGTCAAGAAAAAAGAACACCTTCAGGAAACTCTGTGCATTATCCCTCTGTGATCAACAGATCATGAAAATATCCATTTATATTATTTTTTCATGTTAGATGTCAATCAAATGCAGTTTCTATTTATTAACTACATCTGATAGCATCTTCATGCACTTCTTCCTTTTATACCAGTTATTGTAGAGACTCCAGACTACTTGCTTTTCGACCTTTGCATTAAATTACCTTATCTTAGGCAGCCCTCTACCTCTCATTTTCCATCATCTGTAGTACTGCAGCTCAAACTTTTCTTTGTTTCTCTGTAAAATCTCTTATAACTATCAGTCACTGTCTGTTATTCTTCACTTGTTGGAAAAAAAGATGTTGCATCAGTAGTGACAGCAACGAAGACTTGTTTTGTATCAGTTATGTCCTCCCTTCTTATCACAACAACCCAAGCTTCCCCTACAGCTTCCATGTCCTCTCATTACAATACCTTCAACTCCCTCCTATGTCCTACACAATATCTCAATGTCTCCTCTAGGCTCCCGGCAACACATCCCGTTCCTGCCTTTTTACTACCTAACTTCCCTCAGTGAGTCATGTCCCAAATGCTCATAGCTCCCCCATACCTCTTGCTTGACTAAGATAAGACATAATATGTATTGATAATATGTGCCATGACCTACAGTGTAATGAGCTGGCCAATAGTCATGGACAGCCACTCTCGGAAAAACACACACACAGCATTGCTTCTTCTTTACCTCATTTGGGAGTTAATGGGTCTTTCTTTGCTCCCAAACCACCCACTTTCAGGAAAGGTGTGGGAATATCATACCTCTGAATCCTCTAACACTGCAGAATTTGCCTGAAATTAGTGGGTGGATTACGAGAAGGAAAGGTAGGTGAGAGGCTAACAGGCATTGGCAATGCGGTTGTGTAAGCAAATACAACCACAGAGCTGACCCTGCTTCCTCTTTCTGCCAGCGTCACTCAGCTGACATAATGTGATTTTTTTCCTTTGAAGGGACAACTGTACTGCTGAGAGGTTAATCAGAAACTTTCTTTAATAAAGGCAAGGCCACAGAAAATTGATAAAGCGCTGGCTTTAGCCCAAACCTAAGCAGTAATGAAAAGCAGTTTCTGCCAGGCACCAGGTCAGTGACCTCTGTGAAACTCGTGCAGTATTTGGGCAGGCAGAAAAATCACAACTTGTTACTTCATCTTTCTAGTTCTCAATTGAACATTTCCCTCCAACACCACCTTCTGTGACTTGTAGGGACAATTCATGGGAACTGCTACCAGCTCTAGACAAGGTACTTTTCATTTCTCACTTCCTGTCATCCTGGAGGTGGTATATTCAGGCAAATTGCGTGACCAAAGAATACATTTACAGGCATAATTTTAATGCCAGGCTAGTGGGTGCTGGTTGCAGACAATTTTAGCTCTATAGAAAAAGCACCGCATTTTCATTTGTTAAGAGCACTATCAAATGCTATCTTAATTTAAATATCGCATTGGACTCCCCTGTCAGTTTTACAGAGGTGCTTTTTCCTACAGTTTTCTCACTGAAGATTTCTGCAAAAAACTTAATGAATCGATTTGCAGCAGTTTCAGATCCAAGTTGCTTTTTAAATTCAGATTTATAAAAAGACACTTAATTCCAAAAATATTTTCTTCCAGTATTTAATCTGTAACTCTCTAGAATCAAAGTTTTATGGAAGTACTGTAACTGACAATGGGAATGGGCTAGGAAGACATGACCACTTACGCATTTAGTCTCCTAATGATAGCTGATATTCAAATGAAATGTGAATAAAAACTGCCAGCAGCCTCATCCTAAAGCTTCTCTTGGATCCCACAGAACCTGGACTTCTGCATCACATCCAACATTTGGCCTCTACAGAAGTATGCAAATCAAATAAAAATCTATGTGAATGGCAAACACAGCTCAAAATGGATCAAAAAAACAGTAAAAGGAGGAGCCAAATACAGAAACTGGCCTCATTTTTCACTATTATTTCAACCAGCTACTAACCTCTAGTAGCCATGCTGTTTCCTCCAACCATCCTATTTTATATATTTGCTTTTGCCATCAATGAAGAACCAGACATAAGCATTGTTTTCTCAAACATTGTGACTGTTACAGTGGGAAAGGTGTGATCTAAAGATGCAGAGATAGGGCAGCACTGTTCTGACCCAACTACCTGCTTCACTTTGACACTTGCGCTCAGTGCCCCTGTCCCCACTCACCTCCTGTGGGAGGGCTCCAAGGGTTGGCTGTGCACACATGAACAAAACAGGGCAAAAGATCTGGTTTACATAAGAGGCTTGCACCAGGTTATCTATAACAGAAAGTGGGTCAGGCCCTCTCACACTCTTCTCTTTCACTTTCTTTCTCACGATCCCAGCTCCAGACCCTCCAACACAGCATGACCAATGCAGGATCTGAGGATTGGTGATAGTCTGTACTCTCTCTCCCTTTTCTTGCTTTATTTCTCTCCCCACTTGCTTTGCCTGGGCAAAACACGGCTGGCATATCCTACCTCCCATATTGAACTTTGTTGTGTGTGTAGGGAGCTTGTGGAAGTGTGTTGTGGCTTCTGGGCCAGCACCTTTGAGTAGTTTGTTTTGCAAGTTGAGAACATAATGAAGTGTATGGTATAAAATTAAGGACTTGTTAGCCGCCACGTTTGTGGAAATGTATTTTAAGAATTTAAGGGCTTATTAGCCAGCGACTCAAGGCTCAACATTGGGCTGGTTGCCAAAGTTAAAAACGCCAAGAGTTCAGCCTGATGAGAATTTACAACTAACATCACCCCTCTATGGATGAGTCATGACACCATCCCTACTGTATTTAAAAATGAAAGTAGGAATCTTTATGTGCATATATACCACCTGCTCCCTCAGATCTGGTTTACATGGATAAGCCAATCAGCAAAAGCACCAGGTGGCATTTAGCTTGGCTTCTCCCATCAAATGCCCTGACAGGATTTGAATTCCAAGAGGCACCAAGTCTTCATTTAAGCAGGAAAAGACCGTCTTCCCTTCCTTCCCTCAGACAAGCAGCCTCTCCCATACACAGCCCTTTTTATCTGTTTCTCCACTGGTTCCAGCCACTCTTATAATCCTGTGTGCATACCTTTACATCCTTTTATCTTTCTTTGCCAGTCAATTTTCAAGCTCTATTCGGTAACTTCAGGGAAACTCAAAATTTCTATTCTTTATGTAATTTATCACCCTTGAGGCCATTCCCAACAGGAGACTGTGCATCCAGAGCAGAGCCCTTAGTGCCAGCGGTCAGAGCGCCCGGGGCTGCATAAAGCAGAGCACATTCACAGCAAGGCTGTCTATTCTCCCCCAGATCGCTGCTAAATTACTGATAATTATCGCTTTGCCGCCCTGAGCCACAGCCGGTTATTTTAAGGGACGCCACTCCCGCTGGCTGCAGCCCCACACTGAGGCACCACTTCGCGTTAAGATCCCGAGTGAAAGCTGCGCTCGAATCGCGGACGGCCGCTTGCAGCCCGCGCCGTCCGCTGCGAGGAGCGGCCCCGCCGCACGCCGCCACCGCGGAGCGCATGCGGCGGCTGAGGGGCAGGGCCGTGCGGCCACCCCATCCCCGCCGCAGAGCGTGCCGGGTGCTGTAGTTCCAGGCCCGCACGGCCCCGTTCACCCGCTGCTTCCCCGAGGGGCGCGGC